>JAVTVY010017772.1:0-62785 GCA_036873755.1 Hanleya hanleyi | reverse complement strand
CAAGAATAAAGAAAGTTATCCATAAACTGATTCCCTGACTTGTAAACCATGATTTAATTGCAGCAAGACAGTGAAGTTTATGGAAAGACAGACTCGCATACACTCATTCCTTGTCAATTATATCTTGTTTCATCAACATTGAAGACAATAGCGGTATATCAACAGGGGTTCATACAAGTCATTTTCATAGCTACCCGCAGCAAAATACTGAGTTGAATTTAAATTTTAGCAACCCTTCCGCGAATCAAATTGAATATTTTTCCATTTCAGCATCCCCATGCTATTTCTGGTCAAATACCTACACAGGTGTTTGGTAAGCTATTTAGCTGAGGGAGAGGGGGGATTTGTCAACAATAGAAGTTCCACATGTATTCCAGACAGACAATATTCTCTTTCACTGCTATTGAAGACCAGTCATCCATGGCTTCATCGTAGAAGTTGAGGATGATGAATACATAAGGGGCATTCAAGTATTATGTATGCATGTATGTATGTATTATGAGGGTCGTGAAAAAGTTGGAATATTATCCTATGTACTCCGGTTAAATTTTGAATGCAGGGGGTAAAAATATCAGAATTTTTTGCATATGTAATACTTGAATATTCCATAAACATTGTGGATGAAGAACTTAGTTGCGGCTTTGCCATATGGACACCTTCTCAAGCTCCCTCAATAAAATGAAACTGAAATACATTGCATTGCAAGACAAAAGATATAAATAAAATCTGGCCACCTGCCCCATTTCCTGTCAATCAGTTGATGTTAACGTAAAACAATTATTCTTAATGAACCTTATAAAGAGTAGGCCTGACAATTTGCCATGGATTTATAACAAATTAAAAAATAAGGAAATTCCTGATATATTTCCTGATTTCTCACATATTTTTCATTTCATACCGCGATATTTTTACAGTGAAACATCTAAATTACCAACAAAAATTCAAGAGCCACAGACATAAACAAGAAGTGCACTGACTTCTAAAGAAATGCGTGTTCTTGGAGTCGACCGCATTGCTGTTGTTGTTGTTCATGACAGGTCTCATGCAGGCAATGTCTCTGAAGAAACGATCCATTTTTATTTTCATAAATTTCTTATCACTTAATTCTACTTCTGATGTGTTGCCTCAGGAAAATTGTTTGTCATTCTAATTATGAATGAATCCTAATCAAAATTATCTGCTAAATAAACTTCAAACATCCCAGGTTTTCATTTTCACACTCGTGTACTTTCCGTTTGACGACTGCGTGTTAGCATTCACACTCGCGCCATCTGGCGTCAGTCGGGAACCTGTACAGAAAGCATTCAAGGTTTCCAAAAAATAAACGAGCAAAGGTTTCCGAGGTGTAGTTTGCGCATTACGTCATCAAAACATGTGAAGAAGCCCCACCACTGTCCGTTTTGCACAAAGACGAAAAGATATCTCAGAGTTTTCTGATTACAGGTCAGCCATTTGACTTGAATTTCCGTGAAATATAGAATAAATCTCTCTGAATGAACACCACACGGATTAGGCTAAGTTTTGATTGCGCGAATCCAGTTCGTGCAAGTTCCATTTTAGGTGAGTCTTTACGCGAATCGATTCCCGGATTTGCGTCAAAATTCTACCCCTGCTTACGTAACTTGAAAAAAACTTGTGGAGATCAAACCTTGGACTACCTTGGACTACATTTGCAGGCGGATCAATCCTTGAGAAAAAAATTACGGGTTGGCCATGCATGGGTTATGTCCCCTGGTATTTCGTGGAGAGCATTGATCATTCGGAAAAAAAGGAAGGATAATATGGTATTCAGGGACAAAGCGGGCAATTCCGTTGATATTTTGAAAGCAGAATGGAGAGAAAAGACTGATGAAAAGGGAAACATATGAAACGGGCTGTAGAACTACCTTCAATTATTCTTGGAGCAATTTGCATTCGGGTTGTATCGGGTACCTTATTTAGCAAAGACCATTCCATTACCCGAGGGTTCCCGATTGTCAGTAGAATTTGACCAAAGCATAATTCATAAAACTTGTTTTAAAAATTGTTTATAAAATGATTCCACTATATCAATAACTCAAAAGATACAAAAGGCACACCTACAAAATACATTCTGTACTGGATAGAAGTTCTGAGCACCTGCCTTCAGTAGTTTTGAAAATGGTATGGACAGACGGACGGACAGACAGAAAGACGGACGGACAGACGGACGGACAGACAGACCCACAACAATACCCCTATGCCCATTCGGGCTGAGGGGTAAAAAGGGTGTTACTTGGATCTAAATTTTATGACATAATGTCACAGGTACCATCGAAATTTCACATGATTTGGTCAACAACAAAGCTTTTTGCAGTAATTCTAATTGCAGAAATTTGGGAAATAGTTGTCTTTGACATATCAAAGTTGACATCAACTTTCCATTGGTGCTTTTTAAAGAACATGTGTGCCAAAAAAAAAAAATTAATAATAATAAATTATAAGAATGCCCACCTCATTTTTTGAAAAGAAAAATTGCAGGAGAACTACTAGCTGTCAAATTTCACATCATTATTTGTCATTGTTTGTCTATTATGAATTTGATACTAAAATATATCTGACAAGACCGCTAAATATTGATGCGCAAGTGAGACAAGTACAATATCACAGGTGGCAAGTCAAAAAAAAGTTACCGGTCACCTGTGACAAGTAATTTTCGAAAACATTTCAACCCCTGCCTGCTGTATTTGACAGTGGTCAGACAACATGAGAAAATATTAATTTCCTCTCAAATAGATTCCTTTCGGGCGTACTTGTGGTAGAAGAACAATATAAATGTATACACACATTATACCAGAAAATTAAACATTTATAAACAATATTAGTATTTATTATCAAATCAAACCTGCTATATTTGCCCTAATCCTCCTTTGAGATTCTGCTGTAGATTAAAAAATTCTCACCCTCTGGAGCCTCAGCCAATAGGTTACACTGCGCCTGCGCCCAAAACACACTCACCCAAATCACTTTCTTCTATAAGCCTATAGCGTGCTGCGTGCAAGGCCGAGAAGAGTGCGGGGAGGCTGGGTCGGGCAGTCAAGACTATAGCAGGTTTGATTTGATAATAAATACTAACATTGTTTATAAATGTTTAATATTTATATCTCAAATCTACACCTGCTATATTTGCCCACTACCAACAGTAGGAGGTGGGACTCGGCTTTGTTGAAGCGTGCTGTAACCGCTGAGATGATCAGAGATACATGGAACCGTAAATTGAACCCGTCAGTGGACCCTGGGCCTAAGAGCACTGTAGGGACTAAGGGGCAATTTCTAGTGAGACGGTAAGAAGCAGGGTTATATCCAGCAATTTGAAGTAGTGTCCTTATTTGGAAAAAATAATGCCGAGCGCAGTGAAGCGTAGCGTACAGGCCGGGGTCCAGGGGCCGCCTAGGCCCCTGGAAGCTCTGGGGTCTTAGATGCTCTCAGGAGCATTCGAGCCCATTTCTGGCTATTTAAATGTCTTGTCAGATACCTGTAGATAATGAACAATTTACTTCTTTTTTTCCAAATTTTCACCATATTCAGGCTGATCTTGCTTGTGTTTCAAAATGACAAAGTTGAGCAGGGACTTGCTGCATGAATTTCCAGATCATTTACTCCACGTGCTGTCAGATTGATACTATACCATGATGTCAACTTTGACTAAACTAATAACAACTAACCTTTTTGCTGATTAGACTAGGGCTCAGGGGCCGCCTAGGCGCCGAGAAACTCTGGGACCCTTGTAGTTCAACAAGCTGAACCCTGCTGACATTTAATTTTGTGATATTGACAATGCAGGGTTCAGCCGTTGAACCGAAATTTCCTATCGCAAAATTTTCGCCTCCCGACCTGGGTAACAGCGGGTGGATTTGCGCTCATAAAAAAGCAATAATACCTACCGCTTTGTGCTCGTTTGGATAGAATACGTATTTGCCTACTTGACTGGCCATATATTTTCTCTGTCTAGCTTCTTTCATTTCCATAAACGGCAAAAGAAAAAAATATCATCGCAGACGATCTTCCAAAAACGAAATCCGCCGCCATTTTGAAATGGTGGCACGAGACTAATTTGTAAATTCGGGATTGTATACAGGAAGGTCGGAAACAGCTCATTCATAAGGCTGTCACATTATCTGCATTTAAATGTAAAATTGTAACTATCGATATCAAGCATAATGGAAGGCACATGCTGAGAAAGGTAATTCATGGGATTTTTCATCTCCCTAAGCGACTGGGTCGACTGAGCGGATTCAGTTTTTCCGACTCTTGTAATCCTGAATTTAGAATAACCTCACGTGACAGTGTTCGAAAATGGCGGCAGATTTCGTGTTTGGAAGATCGTCCGCGATAATATTTTTTTCTTTTGTCGTTTATGGAAATGAAAGGAGCTGGACAGAGAAAATAAATGGCCAGGGAAGTAGGCAAATACGTATTCTATCCAAACGAGCACAAAGCGGTAGGTATTATTGCTTTTTTATGAGCGCAAATCCACCCGCTGTTACCCAGGTCGGGAGGCGAAAATTTTGCGATAGGAAATTTCGGTTCAACGGCTGAACCCTGCATTGTCAATATCACAAAATTAAATGTCAGCAGGGTTCAGCTTGTTGAACTAGGACCCTTAACCGATTCCTGGCTGCACAGGTCTTGTCGATCAGACAAGCATATCATGCACATTTTACTTCTTGTTTAATTTGATCATCTGCTTTTAAAATTATTTACAGCTGCTGCTTTCAAAATTTCTATTGAATAGATTCCTCTGTACAGTATTTTTATACCATGCTGTATATCATTCGAAGCTAATTCTCTTCCCACCTCGACTGCCTAAACGGGTTGAACATAATTTGTCCCAGCTTCGATGCCTGCATCATTTTCCATGTCGTGTTCAACATCTGCTTGACCTGTGTTTTCAATACCGGCAGCACAGCATCGAGCAAAGAGAACGTCGACTTTGTGGCAGTCAGACCCTTCATCTTCCTTTATTTTTTTTTTCAAATGTCCAGCCAATACACCGCATCCTCTTGTGCGGCCGCTACCCTTCGTATTTCCCCCAGACCGACCTTTCTGTCCCGCCATGACGGCTTGTCATTGCAGATACAACGCGAGAACACACGTGCGCTGCCTAGCTCTCCAGACACTCACAGATGTACATATTTCTGACTTCATTCATAGTATAGACCTCTGCCTGGAGAACGAAAACTATCGCGCCCCTAGTGGCCAAGCTTATCAACGGATAGATGCATAGTTGTCTCCCTTGCCATAAGTTGTCTAACGCGAGTTGACACACACTCGTCCAGGTTTACGGCTTTCAAACATCGTAAAAAAACATCATTTGATTTTGGAAAAAAATCATTTGATATTTTGCAAAAACATATTCATTTTTAATTCATTTGATTTTGTACCTGTGTCCGTTTCACGGACGCTGTGAGACCCTAGATCTAACCCTGAGAAGGGTATAGGGACCGAGGCTTCTGAACCCGAATACTAGTGGAACCAACTGACCATGGTTGTGGTACGTTAATTGAACCCGTCAGTGGACCCTGGGCCTAAGAGCACTGTAGGGGCTAAGGGGCAATTACTAGTGAGACGGTAAGAAGGGTATAAGGACCGGGGCTTCTGAACCCGAATACTAGGGTACCAACGGTTGCTCCAATCGCCAATTTCTTTCTATGAACTTTTCTTGAATGTCCGATACTAGATTTACCTAGAAAAAATAAATACATTATACTCACTGTATTTACTAGTGTCGGGGTCTTGATAGCTGACTTGGCTGGTATTGGCGATTACCGATATGCCGTAACTCTTAACCATCTTGCAGACTGGTTGGTCGGCTTGAGATCGGTTCTGCCCCCCCCCCCCCTTTTTTCTTGAAGACTAGGCGACTACATGTTGGGCAGCAGCGAGCGGCCCTAACATGGTCAGGTTGTCTGTTTGTACTGACCAGTCTCTCAGATAGAAATCTGTAAACATGGAATTGGCACTCCAAGCACAAGTTTGGACAATGTCATCCAGCGATACGTTCTTCCATAAAGGCCATGATGATGCGATGGCTCGTATTTCATGAGAAGATGCAGAGGCTAGCAGAGGGATAGCAGAGGGATAGTTCGTATGTCCATTTAATGGTCTTGCTCAACCAAGAGGCCACTGTATTCTTGGTAAAGTCTTGAGTAGCCCCTGGGAGAAGAGAGAGCAGTAGTAGTCGACAAGAACCTCTGATAGGATCGGTACGGCTGAGGTAGTGACGTATTGCTCGTACTGGACACAGTAAGATGTCGTTATCAAGTCCTTGAACAAAATCTGATAATGCAGGGATTGAATACAGACGTTGAGCACAAGGTCCTTGTCGTACAGTCTCATTCTTGGCGATGAACTCAGGAACAGGGCAGAAGGATATGCGTGACCAGTCTGCCGTCCAAGTCATCGATTTTCTTTCCAAGGCATGAAGCTCGGATACTCTAGATGCCAGGGCAAAGGCCGCTAGGAAGGCAGTCTTGTAGGAAACAGCTTTCATCGAGGCTGACTCTAATGGTTCAAATGGTGGGCGAAGGAATGCACTGAGAACCACTTCAATGTCCCACTTTGGTAATAGTTTCCGGGAACGACGGGACTGTAGTGCACAGGCATGTAGAAGAGCAGAGATATTGGGATCCAGGCTAATGTCGATGCCAGCAGATAACCGTAGAACCCGGGACAAGGCTGATCGGTACCCTTCAATAGTGCTGCTTTTGTATTTCTTATCTCGGTGCAGGTGGAGAAGAAATTCCGCCACTATAGGAAGAGAGGCAGTGTCGGGATCGGAGCCTCGCTGTCGACACCATGAGACGAAACATTTCCACTTAGCCTGGTAAAGGTGTGATGTGGACAGTCGGTTAGATGACACCATCGTCTCTGCAACTTCTGCTGAAAATCCTTGCTCTGTGAGGTTATTCTGGATAATCTGCAGACGTGTAGGTTGAGCCACTGAAGGTTGTGATGGAGAATCCCGCCGGGTTGGCTTAACAGGTTGGCCCATACTGGTAGGCGACGTGGAGGGGCGGTGAGAAGATGAATCAGAGCCGGAAACCACGGTCGACGAGGCCACCACGGAACGACGAGAAGAATGATGCAGTCGTGTTGAACAATCTTCTGAAGTACTTCCTGTAGTAAGGCAATGGGTGGGTAGGCATATGCAAGGAAGTTGTCCCAGTTGATCAATAGGGCATCGATGGCGTATGCTCGAGGGTCCAGAACCGGGCTGATGAAAAGGGGAAGCTGTGCATTGTTCCTTGTCGCAAATAGGTCGATCAGAGGGTTCTCCCAGATGTTGATGATATGTTGGAAGATCTCTGGGTGCAGTTGCCATTCTGTCTGTAGTACTGTGTCGGGACGAGATAGGCGATAGACATTGAGCCGGCCTGGAACATGATGAGCACGTATGTGGCAGTGATGTTGCATCGCCCAGTCGTAGAGGGTCCAAACCATACAGAATGTTGGGTAGGATCCGGTGGTACCCATCTTGTTGATATGAGCAATGACAGTTGAATTGTCTGTTGCGATGAGAAGAGACGAATTCTCCAGTAGATGACTCCACTGCTGGACTGCACAGATGACAGCTTTCATTTCCAAGAGGTTGATATGAAGTTTGGCATCCGCTGTTGACCATCTGCTGGACATCTCTAGATCGTCTAGATGGGCTCCCCAACCTGTCTCGGATGCATCGGTGTGGAGATGATATCGAGGAACTGGTGGTACAAACGGTACTCCCTGCATAACATTGTAACGGGATTGCCACCAAACCAGATGTGGGTGTAGTGACGTCAACACCGGAACTAGTGGTTTGTGATGTGAAGTTTGAAGATACTAATGCAAGTGGTATTGTAGAGGACAAACTTGGAGACGGCCTTAGTGATTGAGGTCTTGAGTGGATGTGAACAGACCCACCAGTCTCTGCCATGACTTGCTGGGCTGTGCGAGTGAGGTCAAGAATACTCTAACCATCGACTGAATGTTGGTCCAACGGTCTTCCGGGGGTCGTGCCAACTGTTGAATGAGTGTCGAATACTGCCCCGATGAACTGACGGCATTGAGCCGGTTCCAACTCTGACTTCTGAGGATGAGGAATGAAGCCGAGATGTTGAAGGATGAGTAGAACAAATCGTATCTGAGCGTTGAGTAGAGACTTGTCTTGAGCCCAGACAGATGAAAATGCCGTCTATGTAAACTTCTATGTGAATGCCCCGTAAATGCAGGAACGCTATGGCTGGTGCTGTGATGCGGGTGAAAAGCCATGGTGCGATGTTGACTCCATACCGGAGCACCTGCCATTCGAAACGACGACCGCCGACGGTGAAGCGTAGGTATCGATGGTGTAGAGGATGAATGGGTATGTGCAGATAAGCGTCTTGTAGATCGATGGAAGCCAGCCAATCCCTGTGATGTAGACGGGCCCGGATCGATGCAATCGACGTCATTTTGAAATGCGGAGGTGGTGACAGGTACAGCTTGTTGAGACATCTCAGGTCGATAATCATACGCATCTGGTCGGAATTCTTTTTCGGAACCAGGAAAACACGGCTGTAGAACCCGACTGTGTTCTCGGCCTGAGGTAACTCTCTGACTGCACCTTTTGTGATGAAAGTGGTGATGGATGAGAGAAGTGTCTGAACGTGTCCTGAAGGAACTGGTAGCAGTGATGGACGAGGATGGGATATGAGCACGGGATGGTCCTGGAGGGTGAAGCGAAATCCCTCTCTTAATGTCCTTAGAATCCATACATCGTCTGTAATGAGCTGCCAGTTTTCCCAGAAATGCTGCAGACGACCTCCGACGACAGGATGAGTGAAATGACGGAGGCGGGCAGACGAAAGGAATGAGTACTGTCACTTGTTGGAGGCACCTCTGCCTCTACTTCTACCTCTGGAAGCTCCTCGTCGACATCCACGGGTAGCTGAAGGTTTGGCAAAGGGACGAAAATTATCCGAAGTAGTGTCCCATTAAGTTGTCTTCTGAGCTGCACCTCGATTCCTCTGATTAGATGCAGTAGGAGCTGTGCGACGAGAAGCAGCGGCCAAAAGTCTAGATGTTCTCTCTTCCCGAACCTCAGGCATGATAGACTGAATTGCGTTGTTGAACACAAACTTGCAATTGGAATTCAACGGCCGACGGATCAAGGTGTTTTGAGCAGATACTGGAACTTCGGCTTTAGTATTACGTAAGATTGCCTTGCACTGAGATTGAAGAAGGTCAGCATACGAGAAGGCGGAAGCCTCAATCACATGGCAATTAGTCTTGTTCAGTGTATAAAAACATCCCCGTAGGTAGGTTTGATGACCGGGAGATAGGAGAACATCACCCTCCGGTTGACGTATCGATGGGTCAAATACTAGATGAGATGCAGCGGACAGGAACCAATCAGTATAAGACGTAATCCGTTGAATGGTGATGAGCATCTCTTGAAAACGTTCCACTTCCTTGGCTGTAAGTGAGGTGGTAGTTTTCGTAGTTTTCACAATTTGGTCTAAGTCCAAATCCAACATGGGGGGTTTGACTGGAAGTACGCCGTTGTGCATCCTATAGAAGGAAAACTTGGGTTTCTGCAACTTATCCTGTTCTTGAAGTTGATTGTTGAAGTTAACCATTGTGGGGGCCCATGCTGGAGATGGCGCACATGAAGTGGGAACGACGATGGACGCCATAGACACCGGTTCACGTCTAGTCCTAGACGTTGAAGAGGAAATAGTAGGCTCCGGCATCTCAGGCACAAGGGCCATCAGGGCCGCCATCTTGTCCGTAAACGGTAAATCTCCCTCCTTTGGTGTTGATTTCTGTATATGAGATGAAGATGTCGATGAAGATCGGCGATCGGGAGATGTATAACGAAAATCTCGCAGTGTAGAAGCGTTGGTAGCCAACAATCTATCAAGTGGGTGGCATGATCGATCAGAGTTGTTCGCAGCCGAAGAGCCATGCGTGGACGCCTGATGACGTGATGACCGAGATCGGTGTCGTGAAGAAATGGAATGACGATGTGAAGATGACGGCGAACGTCGTGATGCCCGATGTCGACGAGAAGAGTTGGACCGATTGCGTAAAGGTGACGGAGAACGTCGTGAATTTCTATGTCGATGTGCAGGTGATCGAGTCTGACAATGTGGAGAACGAGATCGTTGAGTCAAACCTGGATCACGGTGTACTGGTGTGTGAAGATGACGTGGCTGAGTAGGCATGGTGCGCAGTGGTTCACGAGACCGGTGTAGACTTAGACGGGGTGGTGAACGAAAACGACGTTGATACCTATCATCACGTAAAGGCGAACGTGATGAGTGATAATGTCGATGACGTCTACGTGAAGGAGATCGAGATCGGCGTTAGGCTCAGTGGTCTTTCTCTTCCCTTTTGTTCTCTTCCCTTTGTTTCTCACTGCTTTTGTTGTAGGTAAAACAGTGGGGACCGATTGCGTAACTGGTATACCCGATAACAGCTGGCCAGGTAGGTTTTCAACACATACAGTGCCGCTTGGGGGAATTACAGGTCATAATGGCGACGAAGAATCTGGCATGTCTTCATTTATATTTCTATCCACTTGGAGATAAATTTTGGCTTGTTGCCTGTCGCTGGGTGCCAATTCCTCGTTTACTGCGGCCTGCAGTAAGCAACTCCATCTGGCCTGTGCATAGTCGTACCAGGCTTGGTCGGGCCAAGCAATACAATCAAGGCACGTATTCTTCCTGTAACAAATATGCGTCTTACAGGAGAAACAAATAGAATGTAAATCCAAACTTGACCAAGTTTGTCTGCAAGATGTGCAGCGCTTAGAATTCCTAGTTGTTTTAGACATTGCTTTACAATGTGTATACTAGAGCTAGACTGATTTCCCCTAACAAGTTAGGTAAATCAAAATCAAAATCTAATTCTTAGCAGAGCTTTTCTCTAACACGTCAGCACGCTGTGCTGTAGGAAGAAAAGTGATTTGGGTGAGTGTGTTTTGGGCGCAGGCGCAGTGTAACCTATTGGCTGAGGCTCCAGAGGGTGAGAATTTTTTAATCTACAGCAGAATCTCAAAGGAGGATTAGGGCAAATATAGCAGGTGTAGATTTGAGACATAAATAGAAACATTATACCCTTTTGCAAACAATTTATTTTAAAGTCTCAACAGTTCAAATTCGCGATCATAAAGGTATCTTTCACATGTTATCTCTGGTGATTTTAACACCATCAGAAAAGAAAGACTTGCAGTTGAACAAATTTCAAAGAATAAATATGATGCAGAAAATTACTGATGCATGAATTACGTAAGACCACAAAAGGTTTGGTACAGTGTTTAAAATGTTTTACATTACATATATATGATATCGTGGGAATTTACAATGCAATTCACTATTCAGTAAATAGGTACGGTCATTAACCGCATGTATACAAAATGTGCACACATACCATCTAAAACATTGAATTGTTAACACCTCTGGAAAAGATCTGAAGGAGAGGAGATTGAAAGATAGGTATTTGATCTACTGAAAACTGGTTCTAACAATATGAAAGCACATGGAGATCCTTGTAGATAAATATAGTTTATCAAACGCTGAACTATCATAAATATGGAAGTGTAATGTAGCATGTCTAGATTACAAAATCTGACACTCTGCAATTCAACATACAGGTGTAGAGGTCTTATCTCAAAATCTGTTATGTAAATGCAGTTGTAACTGTGATAGTGAGGCCATTTAATAGTGCTGCCTCACTAAAGCACCATGACATAATCCCTCTTATGATTCTATCCCTTATGAAAATTCAATCACTTCCATTTTTTAGGACAAAATTCAATCAGTGGTTCAAATAAATTTGACCACCCTCTTGAATCATTGAAATAATGAAAAAATAATGGATTATATGCATGATTTTTAACCATTTTGACAACTTCCTGTTCTAATAAATTTGATCACCCCCAGATTTTATGGTGGGCAAGTTTACTTCCTGTTATTGAATTATTAGAGATTACTGTATGATACATGCATGCACTTCCCCCATTCACGTTATGCTGACACCGGGCAATATAAAATGCAGCAGAGTGTAAGAAATGAAGCTTAAAGGTGAACTGAAAGGCTTTCCAATGTTCTGTTAAAATGTCACAAAACAAGAACTTATATATAGTTGTTACAAATATGTGTGGTAATAGTTCTGTGGGTTATTGTTTTATTTTGGGTATATGAGAAGTCAAAACTTATAACACCAAAAAACGAGAGCCAGAACTTTTAAAAACGTCATCGCTTGCCTCCCGTTGTTTTTTCGGAACGCCATGACATTATAGTGGCCCTCGCTCATTCATCCGATGTAGCATGACGTCACATTTAAATAAGACTTGAATGAAGGGGACAGCTACAACGTCATAACGTTCTACAAACCAAGAGAGACAAGCGATGCAAGTATTCAAGACAGATTTATAACAGGATAACTTAAATATTGTTATTAGTACAATTTTGCAAATAATATTTGCCCCAAAAAACGTAAAAAAGTTATGTCACATAAGACAAGATTTATATAAGCAACATTTTAGATAAAATTAAAAGCTTTGCAGTTCACTTTTAAAGGAATACTTACCTTATTTTATATAGGTTCCTATTACAAAAGTTAGACCCTTGAAGAAATATAACCAACTATTTTACTCTCGTTCAGAGCGATAAGCTATTATTTTTATTACAATTTGTGAAGCCATGTTTCCGCTTGGAGGTCGACGTGGGCGGGCCATGTTGCCTGTGGGATGACATAGCTGATGACGTCAGAACTCAGGACAACTTCACGGCTAACGCTTGATCCAGGGACGTTTCAACTACGGACATTCGAATTACTCTGGGTGCAATTTTTAATTCGAGGAAAAAACTGGCGCAGCAAATCCCATGGGGGTAATTTCTAAAAACAAATTGATTTAGGTTATCTCCGCCAACAGAAGAATTGCTTACCCGAGTTTTTCAACTGAGACTTTCTCAATTCAATTTGGACAAAATTTGAAGCTGAGCGGTAAACTAAAAGAGCGTCCTCTGCTACGGTGTAGTGATTTGAGTTGAACGACGCTGCTTTTACGATCATAAACATTTTAATGATTACACTTGAACTACTAAAATCAACTAGAACGTCAGTGAATTTACTGGGATCCTTCTCGTGCAAATTATCAGCATGATCAACACGATCAACCTTAAATCTCCATGACATTGTGAATGTCATGTTTTTAGATGAGTATACGCTCACTTCCGCTCATCTAAAAATGTCAAGCAGTGGTGCAGTGGCGGCACCCATGCACGCCATGGCGGGCAACAAAATGTTCCATATTTCCTTTATTCCGCATTCTATGAACATATGTTCTATATAATAAGGTTTGGAATACGATTGCTGATAAATACATGAGGCACCAGAGGTGCTAGAAACTCTCAGCTCTGTAATATTCTAGAAAAAAATTATCAGTTATATCACGAGTGTGTGTACATGTGGCAGAGCAGTGTGATCAACAGTTTATTGAGCTGCCTCACTAAATGCCATATTGTACATGTAAGCAGCGTTTTCTTCGGGTTTTTTTTTTTTTACATTTTTGCTTCTATGCGCCCAGAACTATATTTTATAGTAGACGACTGGTTTGTTTAACACTTGACAATTCAGCTTTCCATTAAGTCTATTATCGTAATTGTCGCCAACCAATGTTTTGAATCTCCAATTATAAAGGCAAACAACAGAGCAGAAGGACGATGGATGCAAGCTACTCTATTCAGAACAAAAATCCAACTATTAAGGCAAGGTTTACTGATAATTTTATCCACACAGGCCGCTAAAAATCCTCCCTCCCTACCCAGATTTTAACCAACCAGCCTAAAGCTTTGCTTACAGTTTCTGCCCCCGCCTGAGCCCAAGTATGGCTATAGGGTACCATCAAATATATTTGAAATTTCCTTTGGAAGGTAGTTTCAGTTAGCTTTTATCAAACAGAATAGCTCTGGGACGTTTGAAGAAGTCGGAACCAAACTGATCATGCACATGGTCATTGTTGTTGTTGTAAATTGCGCCTGTCGCACTTTCGTTATCAAGTTCGATTTAGAGAATTAATTCTCCTTCAGCAAAAACGTCTCATAATTCGTTTATACTTTTACATCTGAAGATATAACCCCTAGCAAGTAAGTCGCTAGTTCAATTTAATATGTCATATCAAGAAAACAGACGTACGTCACCTCAAGGTACCGGTAAAGATCGGCTGCTGGTTGTCACATAAATAACTGAAGTGTGCAATAGGGGTTTTAGCGTGTATGGATACCTAACTTGCTACATATACTATAAAGGTTATCAAGACGTAAAAGTGATGAAAATTGCACATTAAGCAATTCCTATAATTAATATCATCACCAACCTTACGTAAGTTGAAAAAAACTTGTGGAGATCAAACCTTGGACTACCTTGGACTACATTCGCAGGCGGATCAATCCTTGAGAAAAAAATTACGGGTTGGCCATGCATGGGTTATGTCCCTTGGTATTTCGTCGTCGCTATATAGCTGAAATATTGCTGGATGCGACCCTAATTCTCTCTCTCTCTCTCTCGTGGAGAGCATTGATCATTCAGAAAAAAAGGAAAGATAATTTGGTATTTAGTGACAAAGCGGGCAATATTCCGTTGATATTTTGAAAGCAGAATGGAGAGAAAAGACTGATGAAATTAAGGGAAACATACGAAATGGGCTGTAGAACTACCTTCAATTATTCTTGGAGCAGATTTCATTTGGGTTGTATCGGGTACCTTATTCAGCAAAGACCATTCCATTACCCGAGGGTTCCCGATTGTCAGTAGAATTTGACCAAAGCATAATTCATAATAAAACTTGTTATTTTAAAAAAAATGTATAAAATGATTCCCCTATATCAATAACCCAAAAGATACAAAAGGCACACCTACAAAATACATTCTGTACTGGATAGAAGTTTTGAGCACCTGCCTTCAGTAGTTTTCAAGATATGGAATGTTAACGAAAATGGTACGGACAGACGGAGGGACGGACAGATGGACCCACAACAATACCCCTATGCCCATTCGGGCTGAGGGGTAAAAATATATGTAGAATATATAGAGTCAATCTTTCTAATAAGACTATTTCCTTCTGTTTTGTGATATTCACAGAACACCACAATCAGTCACTGAAGCATGCACCTTGTGAGTATGATGCTTCTAATGTAACTGTCAGCTGTTACACTGATGAAGTCATGAGGTTTGGTCAATTTCTTCAAGAAAGTTCGTCTGACAATTTAATAATATATTATGTGACAATGTCTAGTGAAACATTTTCTTTTCTACCCAAGTGCATCATCAAGAATAAACTACCAAACAACTTTGAAAACTTTGTTGTTATGAAAATGAGCCTGAGAAATCAAACCAGGCGACCGTATAAGTGCGTTATTACGTAGCTGACTACAAGCTAACTAGACAACTTTTCTGAGTTCTTACTCTTGATTGTTAATCCTTGGGTCGGATATTCCTGCTCAGCACTTCGTTGGGGGATATTCCTGCTCAGAACTGCTGTAAAATTGTACCGACAGTACGGTGTGATGAAAGTAGAAAGTAAAAGCTTTCGCATGCCTCGTTCTGCTCTGATGCAGTATATCAGGGGGGACTACTCTGTCGGTCTTGCAAGCGTTTCGCAAATGTAGGCAGTATGCAAATAAGCTGACCCTTTCCATGGTTGCACAGCAGGACTACTACTTCACAAAATGAAGAACAATATGGTTCAAGGTGACTCGAAGTTAAAGCGAAGACTTTGTGGTTTGGGGTTCCCATTTGAAAATGTCCCCCTGAGTTCACCTGAATTTTTCTGGAAATCCCGTGTCGGCTTTTCTCGTCCAATTTCGACTGGAATATGATATTGTTACACAGGCATCCGTCTCCAAGCAGGGGAGAAAACTCAATTCGTGATCGTTTTTTAAAGCCATTCAAATTAAACTTTTGCAAAATGTTGAATATTCTCCTTCTAAAACAACAAAAATTGAATAAACACAGCTTAAAATTGAGTTTTTATTCAATAATAGGGCCCGAATAACGGCCCCTATAGACGACTTGTATGAACCCCTGATCAAAGAGAGTAAACATATCATACTCACCAATAGGGACTTGCTCATCATTTTTTCCTCCATTTCAAAATAGATGTCTAATTTCCTGGCCTGAAATGTCACCAAAATATGTATGATAGAGAAGGTTTAGAAAGAATTAATTTGCATTATTAGATATACCGGGTGTGGGAATTTAGTGCTAGCACATAATTACATATAGGTCACTGGCTGAGAGTCAAAGACAGGAGAAATTGCATCATTTATAGCCCAATTCAGAAAGCGTTTTATCTCCCTTGTTCCACCAGCGGCGTATTGGTGCAGAGAACTTCCGGTAGGTACAAAAGTCCCTCACAATTAGTTTTAGTAATTAAATAGTCTATTTTTCAAGAAAATTATCTTGATCATGTACACGTATATAAGATCTATAATAATAATAAATTCTTTATTTTCAGAGGGTGACACAATCAGTTTACATAAACTATTCTCCCTTGAGGCCCTCAAATAATAAAAGTGAAACACATATCGCTGAAGCATGACAAACAAGAAATTTAGCTGAACATATTTACAAATGTACATAGTTGTCTCTTGAAAGATTTCACTGACTTGGCTTCCATTATGAATTGGGGAAGGCTATTCCAAATTATTGGGCCAAAGTATCTCAAACTTCACTTGAAGTATTCAGTTCTGCATTTTAGGATATACATTTTGTTCGTGGTGGTTGATCTTAGACTTCGTTTTGTGACTTCAGCAGTGTTCAGAAATAATTTAGAGATAGGAGAGTTTGACATGCAATTGAGGCTTTTATAGATCTATTGGTTCATGTAGAAAATATAAACAAAATAGTTTTTCAAACGAATATTCAGAGATTGAAGTGGATCTTTGTAAAAAATCTGGAAAAATACTATCCTAGCACTTTAGGCCGGGGTCCAGGGGCGTCCCCTGGAAGCTGTTGGGTCCTAGATGGCTGGAAAAGCATTCTAAGCGATTTCTGGGAAATAAAACTGCAGATTGTCATCTAAATTCAAGGCATTATTTTATGTTGATTTTTTCCTTGTAACCAAATATTTTCAGTACATAATTCAAATACTGGACAAAAAGTTCCATTCATCAAAGCAAGCATGATGTAGATGCCATACTACTGGAAGCAAATCAATTTGGCTCTGTGCACTCAACATCAGACTGTGAGAAAGTGAACAGACATGGTAAAGTGCCATTAGATTTGAGAAGTTTTCGAATTTTTAGATTTTTGCATGTTTAGGATGATTTTTCAAGTCAATCTTCCAGTGGTCACGTATAATTTCAGCTTAACGTTGCACATTATGCACAAGGCATAGCCAGGCTTATTTTATGGTCGCCACTGATATATTTTTCCTTCAGCCGCGACCATTTAAATTTGTTTTTGACTCCAGTTTCAAAGTCCTTGAGGTCAGTCGTCATGTCAACAATTTTCACATAGTCGACTTTAAACTATAAATACGTCTGACATTGTCAACAGAGAGTCTAACAAACTTTCGCTATGAACACGGCAAAAACATGAGGTAACATACTGCTTTCCGTTACATTCACGGGACGAGAACAACATGCCCTCAGCTACTGCAGACAGCGACAGGCAATCGGCATTCTCTGACCTACTTAACAGTAAAGCTGCATACAGAGTCTATTTTGGGAAACACCACTCTGCGGGGAGATCGCACTGTGCTGGAAATATAACACCGATCACTCGGGAACTGGTTATTTCAAACTTATTAAAACCCCTGGAGGTACATAACTCGAATTTTAATCACATAATTTATATTTTTGGGAGATTCTCCAAAATCCAAAAGATTTTTTGTTTGTTAGAGTGGTTTAACGGAGGTTCACTATCGATGAAAATAGCAACAACTGTACAACAACAACATGGTCGGGTGAGACAGAAAATCCGGGAATTTTTTGGAGATTCTAAAAAATCCGGAAATATCCGGAAGACTTCAATCTCTGAATATTCTAGAATAGTTGATCAATATATTATTCCAAATAATTGCGGGTGCCTTTGGTAAAAGTGAAACCGAGGCGACTTCCCGGAAGCAGCTTCTAATACCTCTAATCTTAAAGAGTGGCAGTTATTCAGGGGGAGATCAGACACTTTCCGGAAAGGCTATTGCTGCCTTTCTTTTCTTCCTGATGCATGAATTACACGTATACAATCAGGAAGTTAACCTAACTCACTCATTACTGTCCCCATACAGTGGAACATTAACCAGTGTGGGGAAGAATCTTATAAACTTGAATGTAAATATGCAGACGAGTCCATTAATAATAATCATCCCAGCCATACTATTATCATACCCTTGTGTGATCTAACAGAGCTGTGCCTATATTCATACCTTTATGTGATCTAACAGAGCTGTGGCTATATTCATATGCATATCTATCAATCTTTTTTTCTCCAGTAACTCTGGCAATGAGCTGTAAAACACAATGATAACATACAGTCAATAATACAAACAGTGACTCTTGGATATCATGTAATCCATAATATTGTTCAAATTTCAGAATTGATGAATAATTTCAGCTAACATGTTCATGTGGATGTCTTATCAGTTATATTTCAATTTCATGCAGGATTCAATAACATATTCTAATGTGTAAATTATGGTGAACAAGAACAAGATGATAAAATTACTGAGAAGGATGCTCCTTTTGTCCTGGTAGAATTTCTTCGTAAATACTCTGTTATTCAAGGATTATGATATACATTGTCTTTTTCTATTGCATCGGCAAAACAGTTATCATACAGGATGTAATTATTACCTGGGGAATAATTATATACCTACCTGACAGCTGATGTTAGCTTAGCTGTGTTATCTGATAACATACTGATAGCCGAGTCATCTTCTCCTTCTAAACCCTGTAAAGAGGAAATGCAACATTTTGTTCACCATAGACATAAGGGTCATACGGTCATGTTTAAGCCTCAGTAGAAAAGAAGTCCTTCTTAGGTAAGGCAAGTAACTCTCTGATCTGTGATCTCTCTTTTATGCAGAGCCAATAATAATGATGTGATGTAAATGGGTTAGAAAGCGGGTTAACCAGTGCCTGTACTAGCTTACAGCTAGCGGGAATTTCCCTTTACCTCAGTCAGTAAGGCACTGGACTTGTTAGAGACAGGTCAGTGGTTCAAACCTGACTGGGAACTCGGCCACTACAACATTAATTACAGCCAATGAATGGCTAACATTAGCCCCAATAAGTAATGCAGCAAAAATTCCCCCTATCGTTGATCTGACAATGGCAATGACATGAATTGCCATATGGCAGGCTATGTACTTTACCAACCATTCTTTGCAAAACACATATTTATTCCATAGAGCATATAGTCCAGCTACTACTAAAATAGCCTATCCATCACTACATTAACACCCCTGTTTAATGCTACAGTGAGGCTATTTGATATTATTTCATCTTTCTGTACATGAATAAAACTGAAAGGCCTTCAAAATATGTTGAGAATAGTATAGTAGTTTACCATGGCAGCCTTCAGCTGTTTAACCTCATCCTCACGGGTTCTGTATACATCCAACTCCTCCTGTACAGCCTCCGCCACTGTGGGGAATGGACTAAAATGAAGATATGGAGATATGCAGGTATCAGCATGATCAGTGAGTTGTAAGATTAAAAGAGAGCACTCAGTCAAACACACCTACGGTAATCCCTTTAATAATTCAATCCCCCTATCAAAATTCAATCATCCCCCATTTTTGGGACAAATTCAATCATCTGTTCTAATAAATTTGATTAACTTCTAAAATGGATTATGTCTATGATTTTGAACCATTTTGTCAACTTCCTGTTGTAATACAATCATCACACCCAGATTTTATGGTTGGAAATTTCACTTTATTCCTGTGATTGAATTATTAGAGGGATTACCATAGTTAGCCTTCAATTGAAGTGAGTTAACCTCACTACCCATGTGTCTCAGTTTAATAAGTAATATCACAGTTCTCCCTATGCTTGTATATGGGAAACCACATTTTTCAACTATATCACCAATGTGTGCAGTGATGGTTCAACGATTGTATTTAAGTGCCAACAATTTTAACTTTAGTTGTGAATCAGTGAATACCAATTTGCTATTGAAGGTGATAAATGGGTGTATATTAGTATTACTGAAAAGAATAAGCTTGCCTTTAGGATGAACAAATCTAGGCAAAATCAATTTATCTCCAAAACCAAGTTCAGTATACTTATACTAGTTACTCTCCCTATGCAGACTTGGGATATTCTAACACACCAAGCTTGGCATACATTGTCCCCATCAGTCATGATGTATAACATCAGCTATTCAACTGAGAAGTGAAGAACCTTGGTGGTCATCTACAGAATTCTTTTTTCCAAAGAAGGTCATATGCCTTCAATTTTGAATAATTTACTTTGCAGCATGTCAAGCCGATGTGGCGACAATTGGTCCTTTGATGTTGTGGTCTGGTCGATTATCTTCTGAGCGCATGCTAAACAACAACCAATTTGAATAGTTAAATATTCTAATTTATCGGTGACATATCACAATACTGTTTGGGGGTAAACAATGGTCCAGTGTGACAGTATATCCCAGGTCTGTATATGGAGATTTAACCTGCTACATCATTATTATACATTTTCAATGAGTGAGTGATTGAGTAGGACATCGTTTTCAACAAGTTTTCAGTCAGTTCATGATGGAGCCTACATGTGCTAGGACACGGGAGTGCCCCCAGTTCCTATTACCCTGGACACTGATCAACCCAGCTGTGAGCGTGGATATTTTTAATATCCCGAAACTCCTCGTTGGGTTGCAGCCAATATTACGAGTGTGTGCTCTTTCTTCACGGCCACTTTCCCCACTTCCAATGATTAACATACAGCTGTATTCGAGAGTGTGAAAAAGTTGAATGATCATGAATGAGTTATTACCTCCCTTTATGTGTTTGCCAAAATTTGTCTGTGAAACATAAATCATAGGATTTCTTCTTCTTTTTGGGTCTTGCCACACCACCAGGTGACTTTACATCCACAGACTCCTCAATATCTACTCTGTTTAATTTCACATCCTGAAAATATAAAGTTCACTCATATTATATGGTTTGGTTTGGTTTGGTTTGATTGGGCACTCCATCGTATTACAATGGGCACAGGTCATACAGAATATGCCGTGCAACCTGTTCCCCCACACCGCCCTACAAATGCTCCCTCCTACCAATGACGCATAGCCATCGGTAATTCCCCATTATATCTTCTTTACATCTGTATCCATATCATCTAATGTTGATCAGGTCCCATACAGAGTAATCCGTGCAGCGCGTTCCCCCACACCCCCTGCACATGCTCCCTCATACATGTACCAATGACGCATAGCCATCGGTAATTCCCCATTATATCTTCTTTACATCTGTATCCATATCATTCAATGTTGATCAGGTCCCAAACAGAGTATGCCGTGCAGCGTATATACAAATACGAATAAACACAATTCCTTTTGGGCTATTCATATATCACATAACACTGTTGGGTTGTGGGGAGGGGGGTGTCTAGAGAGTGTAATAAGATGCATGCATGCTGTGACAGGTAAGGGTGGCAAATGGTATTAAAGTGATTGTAAATCCTCAAGCGAAGTAAAGGTCAAATGAAAGACAAATTTCAACTGTATCCAAATATATTTGTACTTCATTTATGTGATTTTTTCTAAACGGATAAAAAGTACTTGACTTTTTGTATGATAAGTGCCAAGTTAATTTGAATTTTGCATTCAATTTCCTCTATTTTGGTGAAACATGCACATTGAAACAGTGAGTCTGTGTTGAAACTCAAAGTATACACACCTTAAGCTTGAGTAAAGCATTGGAAAGTACATACAAAGTTTGAAATATATGTTTTAATGCAGTGTGACGTCTCTGGACCTAGAGATGATCGCAACAGACCACCATAGAATCCCATGCTTTATTTGCAGTTTACTCTGTGTAACAGAATCATAAAAAATGACAAAAAAATATTTTCCAACACTGTTTCCAGTGGTCTTTAATTTGATGGAAACTTTACTCAAGGGTTTACGATCACTTTAAAGTGAGATGAGTGGGTGCATTAATTGTGGGGAAATGTGTTAAATGATGAATCAATAGAAATTTACTGTACATAAAGAGAACTGAAATAATTGCTGGTCTTATTTGTTAATTCACGATACATTAAACTATTTAAATATACCTATGAAGTAGGCTCTCATTTGCAAATTGTCCGATAATGAGTGCGTCAGTCCATCCGAATCCTTTCTCCGGCAAAATAAGGAGAACTGTTGACATTAGAACCTTGATTTTGGCATGAACATGCATCAGGGGACTGCTACCAGCAAGTTCTGAGCTGACCTACTTTTAATGAAAATTTGACCTACTTAGGTGATCTATAAACCTCGAAATTGGCAAAAACATGTCCTGATGCCTCCTAAGACCATGAAAATGCACTTAATTAGGTTAATGTCAGTGTGACATCACCTAACTAGGTCAAGGTCAATGTGACCTACTTTCTGACCCAATTTCTGACCTAAATAGGTGACCTAGAAAATTGGCAAAAACATGTCTCAATGCCTCCTACGACCATGGAAATGATCAGTCTTAGGTCAAGATACACACTTAAGTCATATCAAACCCTACTTGGTAGGTCCTGTGACGTTAGTCACACTGCCATGTCTTCTATGTGGATTGAACAAACTGAACTGTCACAGATGAACACAATACTGTGGGGGCAATACTGACTTGAGTGAGAGAATATGATTTAACATCACTTTCAACTATATTTCAGTCATATCACGACATTGGGTCTTATTCCTTTTCACACCCGGGAAACCCACGCGCGCCTCAGTCACCTCTTACGATGAGCTGTCTGAGGAGCTGAGGCCTATTCTTACCATGACCTGTGGTGTGCACAATGACAGCCCAGGTCAATCTCCGGAAGCCCCACGGGGCGTCATGTTACAGATGTCAGAACAGACGGTACTCACCAATACATCATGTGCCAGAGCCTGGTATGTCCATGTGTGGTGCAATAATGTGGCCAGATCAAGGTTCCTATCTAATATCACTAATAAAGGTCGCTGGAAGCTGAAATAATAATAAATGAACTGTAAATGGAGATCACAGCAAATAAAGTGAAGGTAGGTAGTTTGGCCATCCGATTGGTCGACTTGGGGGGAGAAAGAAACACAAAACTTAAGCATCTATCCAGAGTATATTTAGTCATCAAATTTTTCCCTATAATTGATAGTTAACTTATATTTGATATCAGCCATTGAAAAATTACTCTGGATATAACACGTAAAAGTACTCATTGCAAACAGGGTTAAACCCTGACACTGGCATAACTGTTTAACCCATTAAACCCTGACACTGGCATAACTGTTTAACCCATTTTGCTTGTTTTCTCTTTTTTGCAGTTTCACATCTCCTCATTATAATAACTTCCATGCCACTGATCCCGAAAATGGAACTTACTCATCATAACTGACTTTCTTAATGATTTTTTTTTCTTTTGACCAATGGATACAACACATGTAACATTATGAAGGATGTAATAATATACCTAAATTGCCCCGCCTGTACGCTATCTGTGGTAAAGAGACTGTTCCTAGCATCTCTCAAGTTCTCTCTCAGTTTCTTATCTAATTTTTGAGCCACCATCTCCGCAGCATTCCCTCGTGGGCATCGTATCACAGGTACTGTACCTATAATTCAAAGATATATCAACAGTTCATACATGTACCTGTGTGTGACAAGGGTTCTAGAATTTGACCTGGACAGAGGTGCTACTCCGGTTTCAACCCCGTTTCCTCACTTTATCGGGCTGCAAGTTAGTGGTAACCTATCATTCAGGGCCCTAAAGCCAGAAGCACATGAGAGCTAGGGGCTCAGGGGATAGATCGCGTGTGCTGGCATTTTTTGATGAGTTTTTTTGACGAGTTTTCGCCTTGCGATCCTTAACGTGTGCACTGAATGTAAGCCAACAGCTCAGGCAGTTTTTTTGACTGGCCAATGAAACACATCTTCTATTCACGTGATTTGTATATGTATGGCTGTTCAAAATTGCCATTTTTACACGGGCGCCCGGTCACATGATCTCGAAGAAGGTGTTCCGCAGGAACTGGAATCAATTCGGTGACCTATTCCTATTTCTTTGCTCACCTTGTATGCTGAAACCACACAAGCTATCCCCTCAGACAACAGGCACTTGGGGCCGTTGGGTCAGGGAATAGCTCTTATGCATGCCGGGCATTACTTGACAAGTTGACTGCAGCAACATGCCAAAAACTTGTTCGATTGTCAGTTTGAACATCCTGGTAATCCATATATGGGTTATCAATGGCCATCCTCATTTCCGTTCTTCTGCATATAGAATGCTCCAGTACCACTTTTATTAGACAGTTTATCTAGTTTGACTAGTGTATGGAGTTAGTCAACTGAGTGATACTGACCTAAGGTGACAAACACTGAGAAGAGACTGTCTACTATCACATCCATTGTGGCCTCCATCTCTGTGTCCTTAACATCACCTCTGTTAATAGCTGTAGAAAATAAGAAAACAACACATTTAAAATCAGACTGTTCGCTTCAAAAATCTCTTTGTAAACACTTCAATAGAATTGAACATAGCTCACTGCCTGAGATCAAAGTGATCAATACAAACTAGACTGGATTCAAAATATCTTTTATCTCTAAACATCAATTAACTTGTGATACTGCCATGTATTTCTGGAATTTTTTAACTGATTTTGTGGCTCAACTCACAGTTCCGATATTGGACACTCAGAATTTTCCTCTTTTCAAGGTAATAGTCGAACCTATGATCAATTACAGAGCTGAAGTAAAACCATTTAATGGATTTCCTTCTGCAAATTAGGCCGCTGTCAGTTAATAGGTTGTTTAGCATGACCGTCTCCTGCTAAAACATACATGCTAGATGCTATAATTATTAATTATTAACTCATTCCATATCAAATCAAAATATCTTCCATAGATCAACTCAGCATATGACAATGTGTAGAGATACATGTAATTATCATATTTATTTTAACTTCATTTACTCCATGCGGGCAGGAAAAATATAATTATTCTGTAAAGAGATATTTTCAGTTTGCTTTAATTTAATTATAACATTCTGTAAATAATTATGGTAGATAGTAAAACTCAAATGCACACACATTGTATGAACAGAAATCAAGGGAAACAACTCTTGTGACTACTGTTAAAGATATCTGCAGAATTTGTTACCCGAATTTCAATGTCAGGAGTCACCTCTTAATTAAATCTTCTTTTATTTTTTCTACACTGGCTGAAGATAGGGATTCTCTGTCCAGGGCAACAGATTTTGTATGTCCATCGTCCATTAGCTGTAAGAGTAATGTATTTTATTGACGTGCCGGTCGACAGCTTGTGTCGTCATTGTTGTTGTCGGGAGTGAAGACGTGAAGCATTTGACCACTTCGCTCAAAAGCGTTTCATCAGAGAAATGGACGGTTAAATTCGGCACGATGTACTGACTGGTTGATGAGGAAACAACTGATCCATTAACTAAAACCATGATGGCTTTGGTGCGCAACCGTCAAAACTGTCAGAGTTAAAACTTTTACTGCTACGTGCTCAACACGAGGGAATCCCCGCTAGAGATACATGCCGGGACTGTGCCTCGTTTTGAAATAGGGTTTCCCCAAGAATGTGAACCAAAATGCCAGCTTTTGTCGCTTCCGCGCTGTGACGGCCGGCACAGTCAGCTCATGCGTTTTCGTGGATTTGCTTACTTATTTTTTTACGGCCAATAATTGCTGATAATTAAAATACATGCGGCATTATTTATCTCAAAAATATTGATGCGGGCGGGTCATGCGAAACAACCTATCAACTGACAACGGCCTTATGGAGCACAACAGTGAGTAAGTATGACTTAACACCCCTTTTAACAATCTTTCAGTCATATCACAAAGTTTGGGCCCAATTCCTTTTCACACCCAGGGACCCCATATGTGGAGTCCTATTCCTTTTTACAGCCAAGAATCCCACAGGTTCCCCAGTTAGTCGCCTTTTACGACAAGTTGTCTGAGGAGCTGAGGCCCTTATATTTTCACCATGACCTGAGGTGTGCACAATGCTACCCCATGTCAATCCCTGGTAGCATCAAAATCCTGGAGCACAAGAGTGTGAGTGAGTTAGAGTTTAACGTCACGTTCAGCGTTATTTCGGCCATATATCGACGACATAACTAACTACAATATGATTAGCTGGACATGTGTGACTATCCATGTACAGTCATCATGTAGAAGAAATTAATCTTCCCCTCGTGGCAACAGACATGGCACAAAACTCATGCGACTCACCCACTTGGCGGCCTGGAGCACAGGAGTAGATAAGTATGAGCTTACCATAATATGATATAGAATCTCTATCTTGATGCCGGAGTGTAAACATGTCATCTTCCAGGGAGATAAAGTTGAGGTACTGATCAAACACCTACAAATATAGATATAGATATAGAATCTCTATCTTGATGGCAGACTGTAAACATGTCATCTTCCAGGGGGATAAAGTTGAGGTACTGATCAAACACCTACAAATATAGATATAGATATAGAATCTCTATCTTGATGGCAGAGTGTAAAACACAAAAAGCCTAGAATGGGAAACGGGCCCACCATCCATAGAAATACGTATCAAGTAGAGGGTTGTAATACTGAAATCTGACAAACTCAATTATAATTCAACCTGTTCGATGGGCAAAAATGCAGACACATAATGGCATGCACTATCCCAGCTAATGCTACCTCTCTAACAATGGAGGTAGTCACATTTCAGCTTGTGTGGTCCCCGTCACTGGAAGGAATGCCTTGGGGTCAGCAGCTATTTAAAATGAATCACTGTTCAAGTCTTGTTACCAATAAGAGTGAATGCTGAACTGAATACAGCAGTCGAACATGTGGGTCTCCCAGATGCACAAAGAACAAGCAAACTATGAGGTCATATATTTATGTTCAGTTAGCGCTGCACACATGGTGCATAAGCTACCTACGCAAGGCATGACTGGAGCCATACATCGTCCACACAAATTTTCAACACGAACATGACAAACAGTGGCGAGACGACTTGGAGTGAATGAGTGAATAGAATTTAATGTTGATTTCAACAATATTTCAGCTATATCCCAACGAACCAACTAAGCACCACCCAGCCCAGTTGTGTTCCTGCTACTTCAAAGAAGAAATCTTTGAAGCAGCATGGAACCAGACACCCTCCATCCACCCTATAAAACACCGAAGACAGCGCACAAGACACAGACAGGATGCTGACATGGTGCAATAGTGAGTAAGTGAATAGAATTTAACATCGCTTTCAGCAATATTTCAGCTATATCACGAACCAACTAAACATGGTGCAATAAAGACAAGTGATATTACAGTGCTAGACATCACATTATCAAGTTCCTGTTGCTTCTCAGCAAAATGCACTGAAGCAACAGGAACCTGAACCCACCCAACCACCCGCTACATGGAGCAATAAAGACAAGTGATATTACAGTGCTAGACATCACATTATCAAGTTCCTGTTGCTTCTCAGCAAAATGCACTGAAACAACAGGAACCTGAACCCACCCAACCACCCGCTACATGGAGCAATAAAGACAAGTGATATTACAGTGCTAGACATCACATTATCAAGTTCCTGTTGCTTCTCAGCAAAATGCACTGAAGCAACAGGAACCTGAACCCACCCAACCACCCGCTACATGGAGCAATAAAGACAAGTGATATTACAGTGATAGACATCACATTATCAAGTTCCTGTTGCTTCTCAGCAAAATGCATTGAAGCAACAGGAACCTGAACCCACCCAACCACCCGCTAGACGACTTGGAACTTCAGCAGAACCCGAAAAATAATGTTGCAACGAAACAGTGAAAGGTCAGTTATCATGAATATGTGCAATGATCACAACCAATGTGGACAGTCTGATTATAAAGACATATAAGGGTTGAGAGTATAAAGCGGGAATGACTCACCTCAGACACCTGAGATACACAGTTATTCTGTATGGCTGAACTGGCTATATCCTCCAACCACAGTCTGATTATAAAGACATATAAGGGTTGAGAGTATAAAGCTGGAGTGACTCACCTTAGACACCTGAGATACAGTGTTATTCTGTATGGCTGAACTGGCTATATCCTCTAACTTCTGTCTGGACACGGCCGAGATGAAATTTAAATAGTAACTATCATACAGTTGACTCTGGAAATCCTACAAGGCAAAAAAGAAGATCTGACAATAATAAATAAACACTTAAACAAATCTACTGAATGTCTAGAATTGCGAGGGAATGATTTTTTTTGACAATATATCAAAGCCAATTGTCCTCAGTGGAGTGGAATTTTGCACATCATCTGAACATGATTTGTGCATATTCCTCTTAAAATTTCATGAAAATCCAACCAAAACTTTCACCAAACTTACCAAAACAGATTTCGCCCTGACAATTTTGCATGTTAAATTATGACATCATAGAGGCCAGTTCCAATGACACAACATAACATACCAAGGTATTGGGGATTTTCTATGACACTGAATAGATTTCCATGAAATTTCAGAATTAAAATGCACCAACTACATAGAGATACTGAGAGGAATTTCACAGCTCCGAGAAAAGAACCTTCTGATATAGTGGCGAAAAAACCTGTTCCCTCACAATGTGAGACAGACAGTAGATATTACATACATAAAGTTACCAAAATATCAAATACAAACCCTTTCACTTCTCTGCAGCAAGTCAACTGTCATCAAAGTAATAAAGTCTTACGGTAAATGTACCGTATTTGATTCTGATGTATAAGACAATATTTTATTTATCACCTAAATTTGACTACAAATATTCGTTAAGATAAAGAAATTTACTACCGGTAAATTCTATTATAAAGTAGGAGATTCTGTTTTCGAATCGAGGGCATATGTCTAACCCACCTTCCCAGCCTCTGATTTGATAAGGTTTGCTCAAATTTTCTTGAAATATTTTGAAAAAAAGAAAATCATGATATATAGCACATAATGAATAAAGTTAGTCCTAAACTTTTATACACATTTTGACAGCATGCCAGCAAAAACATATAAAAAAATTCCCATTATCTTAATAGAGCAAGGGGAAGATCCAGATATTATTCCAAAGTTGGTTTTAAGAAATTATGATAGAGGTATTGAATAAATAAAATGTAACTTAAACAGATATAGAGGTTGGATATTTTTGACAGCAATTCGGAAGTCAAACGGGTGTGAATTTGATCCTGCAAATATATATATAGAAGATGTGATTAGGAGATAGATGCTTACACGACATATCCTCTGTATATTCTCATCTGAAGGCATGACAAAGTAAATGGCAGGGACATCAGGAATGGGGTCTCTATCTGAGTGGAGTAATCTGTAAAAGGGAATATTACATTCATGATGTGTGGTAATCCCTCTAATAATTCAATCGCCCTATCAACATTCAATCACCCTATCAACATTCAATCACCCTATCAACATTCAATCACCCAAAATTTAGGGGCAAACTTCAATTGGCTGTTTTAATAAATTTGATCACCCATTGAACTCATTGAAATAACAACATGAACAAAGAAATAATGGATTACAGGCCTGAATTTGAACCATATTCCTTTTCAACTTTCTGTTCTAATAATTTTGATCACTCCTTGATTTAACAATAGAAAATTTCACTTCCTGTGATTAAATTATTAGAGGAATTAGTATTATATGGTGGAACACATGTAATAAACCTCAAGCACCACATACTTGTACTACTAGGTTTATTCTGACACTGGTACTTTCTTTTGTTAACATCTTCTTTTGCTAAGATCAGCTTATTTTTGACAATATTTCCCAATTACAGATGAATATAGAATATTTATAGGAATTTCATGTAGCCCATGTATGCAAATGACTGGAGATTTTGTTTCTTGCTCAAACATTCCTCAGGCTCTGAGTCAGTGTACAGGTAGTAACTTAGAGAGGGAGATTTTTGTGTGTTGTGACTGGATTCAAATGATTTACTTCTTTGATATTAGGAAACAAATGTCTGTCACTCAGACATGTCAGAGCTCGAAAATGCTCAAGTGCACACGATGGATATTTTTGTCTGCTCTCACCAGCTACATCAACTGGTCAGAGTCACAGTAGTTTGCAATTGCTAGTGTGCAACGATAAGGAGACTTACAAGTGGAGAGTAACACCCAAGTCCCTGAGTTCCTTCACCGTCAATAAGGGAGAGATAATATCTTGACCAAACCGATCGTACACCAGTACCTGTAGGGCAAACAACAATAAAATCAACATAATTTATACATATTTCACAAAATTCTCAGCTATTTTATCTGGAAGGAACAAATTGCAATATCACTCCATGAACAAGATTTCACAAAAATAGTATGTGTTGTAGTTTCAGAAGTATTGGGACTGGAGATACTACATTACCCTCCTTCTTTCAAAAAAACTCACAGCAAATGACAATACATTATTTGAGGAGGTTTTTATGTTTGCATAAATAAGGGGATATATTAGTAGATCGCACTCAACTCACCTTCCATTGTGGTTCAACAGAGCTGGACTTTGTGGGTGGTGTATTAAAATTTAACATCCGCTTCAGGGAAGCTGTAATGATAAACAAACATTTCCTTGAGAAGAAGCAGATACTTATTGGGTAGTTTTGCTATCAATACCAGCTAATCATGATGGTCTTACTGCTAATGGCATCGACTTTCAGGGCAAAAATTTAGACACACCAAGAGTCAAAACTGGCTTCAATATACAGCAGCACAAGACATCGTCTCTCCTTATGTATCCTCGAATACAAAAAAAAATCGATTTTAATAATTCCCTGATTCTGGGGTCACAGTTGCCTTGACCTTTGAACTTGACCTAAATTTTGATACAGGACACATTGACTCCCCTTAATGTTTCTACGGACACAAAACAAAAACATGTACAATTTCTGAATTTTGCAGTTGTTTTGGGGGTCACAGTGACCCTGACCTTTGACCTTGACCTAAATTGTGGTTCATGACACATCATCACCCTCGGATGTATCTACTGAAAAAAACAAGTGTTCAACTGAACAAATTGAACAGATGAACAAGTGAATCAGAGAATGGATGAAAGTCTGAGCATGCATATCTAAACCTTGAACATCAAAACAGAAGCTGTCTGTTCCGTATGGGGTATGGGGTCGGGCAATGCATTGAATAAATGTAGCATGATATAAGCTCCCACAAGGTTTATTTTAGGAGATAGTGGGTGGAGCTCAGTGCTCTGGGGTTGGGGGCATGGTCCCGAAGGTAGTGAGTGTATTATTGAATAAGTATAGCATGATATAAGCTCTGAGAATTTGTAAGGGTATGGGGTCGGGCAGAGTTTAGTTTAGGAGATAGTGGGTGGGGCTCAGTGCCCTGGGGTTGGGGACATGGTCCCAAAGGTAGTGGATGGGTTCAGTAAGTGTAGCATGTATATGATGTAAGATCTCGAAATCTATAAGGGTATGGGGTCGGCGAGGTTTAGTTTAGGGGATAGAGGTTGGGATTCAGTGCCCCTGGGGTGTGGACATGCTCCCGAGGGTGGTGGATGGATTCAGTAAGTGTAGCATGATGTAAGCACCCAGAATATATTAGGGTTCATGGGTCGGGCGGAGCTTAGTTCAGAAGGAATAGGCTGAGGTCAAGATGCTACGAACAATACTTTTGTGAAATCTGATCACAAAACTGCAGAAAGTGTATGAAGTCTAACTGTTGGTAAGTTTGACAAAAAATGATATTTTTATATTAAGCTACCCTCAGATTTTCAGAACATTGAATTCTGAAGGTTATTTCAAAAGTATTAACATACATACATATAAACCTTCAACATCAAAAGACAAAATGTGATCACAAAACTTTAACATGTTGACACCAGCCAGCCAGCCAGCCAGCCAACCAGCCAGCCAGCCAGCCAACCAGCCATTTTGGGGTCAGCAACACTGACCACTGACCTTGACCTAAATTTTGGAACATGACACATCATCTCCCCTCAATATATCTACGGACAGTAAAAATTTAGGTTTTTAACAATTTCCTGATTTTGGGGTCACAGTGACCTTGGCCTTTGACCTTAACTTTGATATGTGACACATCGTCTCTCCCTCATGTATAAACATAAAAAAGATAACTTTTTCAGATAGGGACAGAACCAGTACACGAACATCCACAACTCTAATACTTTAAAGGAGTACTTAACTTATTTTATACAGGCTTCTATTATAAAGGTTAGACTCTTAAAGAAATATAACCAACTATTTTACTTTCGTAGAAGGCGATAACCTATTATATTTATTACAATTTGTGAAGTCATTTTCCCGCTTTGAGGGCGACATGGGCGCCGCCATTTTGCCTGTGGGATGACGTGACTGATGACGTCAGAATTCAGGACAACGTCACGGCTAACGCTTGATCCAGGGACGTTCCAACTACGGCATTTGAATTACTCTGGGTTCGAGTTTTAATTCTAAGAATAATCTGGCGCGGCAAATCTCAAGTGGGGATTCCTAAAAGGAAATTGGTTTAGGTTATCTTCGCCAACTGAAAAATTTCTTTCCCAAAATTTTTCAACTGAGACTTGGCCGATTCAATTTGGACAAAATTTGAAACTGAGCGGTAAACTAAAAGAGTGTCCTCTGCAATTTTCCAGTGATTTCAGTTGAACGACGATGCTTCTAAGTTCATAAACATTTTCATGATTACACTTGAACTACTAAAACCAACTAGAACGTCATTGAATTAACTGGGTTCCTTCTCCTTCGAATTATCGGCATGACCACCACGATCAACCTTAAATCTCCATGACGTTGTGACGTTTTTAGATGAGTATAAACTCACTTCCGCTCATCTAAAAACGTCACGCAGTGGTGCAATGGCGGCGCCCAGTGCACGCCGTTGCGAGCAACAAATAGTCAATATTTCCTTTATTTCGCATTCTATCAACATAAGTTTTATACAATAAGGTTTGGAATACGATTGCTGATAAATAGAGTCACACTCAAAAATAAGGTAAGTACTCCTTTAACATTTGGTGCCCCAGGGGTGGGGACATTCTCCCGAGGGTAAGTGCATGGGTTGAATAAGTGTAGCATGATGTAAGCTCCCTGAATATATGAGGATTGGGATGGTTGGTTGGGGCTTAGTTCAGGAGACATGGGGTGAGGCTGAGAAGCTGTGGACAGGAAAAAATTCCATAAAATTTTACAACTTTTTTGGACAGGGACAGACATCCACAGACATCATTTAGATCCCTATATCAAGCTTTCTGCAGCTAAAGCTATTGGCTCGATAAAAACTGTCCCGGATATAGACTGGACACAAGGGTACAGATGGAAACCGCTATTACATAATACGTTTGCCTTTTGGGTGGGCAAAAAGCACAAAATGTACATGTATTATTTATCATGAAAGCACTCGACAGGAATTATCCTTCCATTTTGGAAACAATGTGACCTAAATGAACACTGGTGACCCAATATAGGCTCCTGCTTGGATTAGATGGATGGATGGATGGATGGATGTACTTGGGCACTCCATCGCACCGCGATGGGCACAGGTCGTGCGAACACGCCGTGCAACCCGTTTCCCCCAACCCGCCCTACACATGATCCCTCTTAACAGTGTCACATAGACACTGTTTAATCCCCACATTCTTATTAAACAATATACCTTCTCTTAATTCCCATAACTACAGAAGTATCACATAATATTTCCATCTGTCAAGCCCCTTCATTCTCTCTTCTCGGATCGATTCTTAGTGGCAACTTTGATTAATTATCACAATGGACACTCATAATTAAATCTCCCAATATCCACTCATCCTCCCCATTCACTCAACATTTAATATTTCACCCTATTTCCCGAAATCATAAATCTAGTGCCATAGAAAGGAGATGGTATTGTAAGGCGGGGTTTTTGCCCACAGCCAGCCGACTCATAGGAATGTACATTTCGTCTTTCCATCTGTCAATCACAATGCAATGTACAACTTGTCGTCGGCCGCAACTGTCAATCAACGGACTGTCTGTTACGGTGAACCATGGTAGCTTCACATATGTTCGGTACCAACGCGTTATTATTTTATCACGTTGCAGTTGATTTTACATGCACGTATTGGAGAATAAATACACAATTTAGGCGAAAATATTGCCGTTGTAACAGGTAGCGACTGATCGTTCGATTTCAACGTTTGACTGGCTCATAATGTCCACACGGTATCGTGTCATCGATAAACAATATTTATTTTACTTTTAATTGGTTCATAATGATAGCCTAAAATCTTATTTCAGATATACTGAATGCAATTTTACTTTTTACAAAAATGAGAAAGATTGAATTAACTTGTCGACGTCACACATGTTGCCCTCCTGGGATTCGAATTCGGGAAAAGAAAAATTCGAGGCGCCTGTGATCCAATGTGCGTATCCACTACACCACGACATACGAACAACTGTAACAGGCTATTTTGTCACTTTAATCTACTTACGGAAACTTCAAACGTTATGAACCATAACTTTTCATTTTTGAGATCTATGTACTGTCAGTTCATTCCTGGGTTTTCTACCATCAAAGGGATATCTAAATTCTCCTCTGATCTTTTGTAATGAAATAAACAACATTTATCAATAATTTATCAGATATACCAAAAAAAAAGACTTTTTATTATCCTTCTGAAGAAATAAAGCAGGGTATTCAAATTATAAACCAGAATTCATGGACTTTGAAAGGCTGCCGTTATCTGTGTGCATCTTAATGACTAATATTCATAATTTTAGCTTAGAATGTAGTCATCTCTCACAACCATGGCCACTTCTGTTCATCTTAGTAATTAACACATACAAAGTTTGCTCTATAGAGATTAACAGTATATATTTATATATTTTGTTTCACATTCTGCTTCATATATTCAGTATCAGAAGTATTCACCTCAAAGCCGAAATTATGGAAAACATTGAAAATATTTCAACATTTCAGCTTCAAACATTTCAAACACCTTTGACTCTTCCATACCGGGTATATTCATTGATATCTGGAGAGCTTAATTCTGCTTTAATTTTACATTTAAAAATCACCAGCTATCCCTAGTAGCAGATTTTCTACAGGAAATTTCAATTTGAAAAATAAAACATCTTCGAACACAGATAGAAAAATGATGTAAAATATATCCATAATCAATCATGCGGGTGCACTAGCCATATGCCACTCAGTGTATGTAGCACCACTGAGTTGCACAAACTTATAAGTATATAGACATCAGTATCGTCTTTTTCTTCGTGCCCAAACATGACAAAAATGATTATGTACAATTGAAAATGACATTTTAACAAGTTGTAAACATGCCAAGTAAACTTCTCTCCCCATAAACAAAGTATCTGACTCATTCCTGCACCGCAAGCAGACGTAAATAGCGCAAAGTCATGTCACTATCTTCCAATTACATTCAAATGTTGAAAATGGCAATTGTTGAAAATTGCAAGAATAGCTCCAATGCGCATACATAGTTTAAGAAGCTCACAACAACTAACGAACTTCTGAAAGAGGATATTTTGATTGACAGTTATTCGCACCCTGACGAGAAGCTCGCTGGGAGTCAAGGGTATATACTCTTCACGTTACGGATCATGACGCCTCCTTTTTAATATGACATATCATAAAGTGTGCATTTTATTTCCATTTTGAAGCAGTGCATGCAGATTGTAATCAGGTTTCTTGTCGATATCTTTTGACAGACAGATGATAAAATTCTGAAATTACAGTATGTGTTGGGAACTACTGTCTGTCCCAGATAATATATTCCGAGACGTTTTCGGCGATATTTCGGAGACAATTTATCGTAAAGCATTGAAACTTCACACAGTATATTAACTAACAAATACTAATTTTCCACCCATGTTTCATTAAAATCTGTTGGGAATTGACGAAAATCACCAATACCTACCATGTTATTTTGGGGCTACCATGACGTTGATCTGCCAATGTTATAACATGCAGGCTTGACGTCATGACGTCGTAAAATAACCTACAAATCTCCCATCTAATTCTTGTTTTCGCGATTTGTTGAGAACTACTGGAAGGATTTTCTTGATACTTTGGAATAAAATTGGTATTTTTTAGTTTATCTCTTGTGTGAAGTTTCAATATCCTCCAATCAATTGTCTCCTAAATATCGCCGTAAACGTCTCGGATATATTATCTGGGACAGACAGTATACACATCTTAGCTTGTGGTTAGCATACTGCATTTTATCGAGCATAAATGAGCAAGCTGCACTAAAGAATAAGAACTAAGAGATTTGTGTCGCACCAGAGATTAATTCCCATCGGGTCAAGAGTGGATTTGCATATATACAACAACAACAACATGTGGTCGTGTTGTTGTCACATGTTGTTGTTGTCGTGTCAGTTGAAGTTCCATCATGACTTGTCACTCCATCTCCAGCGTGCACAGATAGGCATCGCTGCCATTGGATTGTAGATGACAAATCGTTTTCTGGAAAAAGAAAGATCTTGAAAGAACGTGTTTAGGTAGGAAGACAACAATAAATGTTTCTTTCTACCTGTTTGTTTTTCCCTCAAGGAAGCTGCCATTTTGGATTCTGATGTGGCAAGGCGACATCTAAATTATGGAATTATCATGTAACCGGAATTGTGGAATGTGTTCTGTATCACACTAAACGAATGAAACGACCGATGCTCAATCTTATCTGTATTACGGTATACTAGGGAGTGGGAAAGTCCGAGAAGTCCTCCAGCTCGTCTAATTAAAATCACAAATAGCAAATGAATACAATAAATATTATATTGTAAATATATACAATCGACACATCCGACATTTAATAGTCAGCCATCGTTCATCTTCCATAATCGAAATACATTATTCACAATGAATAATCTAAATAAGTTAATGGAGGACATATACTGTCAATTCAATCCAATATCTCTGAGATGTCTTAAATGAATAGGTTCTGTACTATATACACAACGGATGCATTGTCGGGGTGAATTACATGAAAGCGTCAAAACCTACTTTCATCAGTCAGTTGTCGTCCTTGAAAAATTTAAGCATCCATATTCGAAAAAAAAAAAACATATTAGAATCTAGATCCGCAGCATAAAATAAGATTTAATCTGATTTATATATAATTTGACTCATTTATCAACATCACGTTGAAAAAAATAAAATAAAATAAAATAATAAACCATATTAAAACCCAGAACCGCAGAATAAAACAAGATTTAATCTGGTTTATATAAATTTGACTCATTTATCAACATCACGTTGAGAAAAAAAACAATAAACCATATTCGAACCCAGAACCACAGCATAAAATAAGATTTCATCTGATTTATATATAATTTGACTCATTTATCAACGACACGTTGAAAAAAAAAATTAATAAACCACATTAGAACCCAGGATCGTAGCATAAAATAAGATTTAATCTGATTTATATATAATTTGACTCATTTATCAACATCACGTTGAAAAAAAAAAATTAATAAACCACATTGGAACCCAGGATCGTAGCATAAAATAAGATTTAATCTGATTTATATATAATTTGACCCATTTATCAACATCACAAACGGAATAATCTCTCCACATCATGGTAAAATTATAGGCCAGGACTGGCGAGGTGACGCTTTGAACGGTTTCTCCGAGAATGCGGATAGCCCACTCGTCACAAAAGTGATCGTAAACCCTCAAGTGAAGTTTCCATCAAATGAAAGACCATTGCAAATAGTTTGGGAAAATATTTATTGCAATTTTTTACGATTTTATTAAACTGAGTAAACTGCAAATAAAGCATGGTATTCTATGGTGGTCTGTTGAAATCATGTTTAGGTCCAGTGACGTCACACTGCCTTAATACATATATTTCAAACTTTGTATGCATTTTCCAATGCTTGATTTAAGCTCAAGGTGTATATACTTTGAGTTTCGACACAGACTCACTGTTCCAATGTGAATGTTTCACCAAAATCTGTGAGATGGTAACTCGTAAGTGTTAAGACAACTCTTGCATTTAATTTCCTCGATTTTGGTGAAACATGCACATTGGAACATTGAGTCTGTGTCGAAACTCAAAGTATACACATCTTAAGCTTGAAACAAGCATTGGAAAGTGCATACACAGATTGAAATATATGTATTAAGGCAGTGTGACGTCACTGGACCTAAATATGATCGCAACAGACCCCCATAGAATACCATTCTTTATTTGCAGTTTACTCTGTGTAATAAAATCGTAAAGAAATACAATAAATATTTCCCGACACTGTTCGCAATGGTCTTTCATTTGATAGAAACTATACTTGAGGGTTTACGATCACTTTAATAATATATGAAAACTCGATACTTCTATACATTCACGATGTCCCTCTGTAGAACCAACTCCATCGATAGATTCTCTTATGAAATCGGCTAGTTTGTCGGGTTGAGGTTTGTGTAAGCTTTCTTGTTTATGTAAGATTATGATTGTTGTTATGGATTTGGTGCTAATGCTGTTATATGAATTGGGTCTTTGGATTATGAAGGCGAAAATTCTTTAACGGACGACGGCTGAATATTGAATGACGGGCTAGAGGCTTGTATTTATGTACCGGTATATATTTATCCCAGTCCTTTACAACCTATGCTGAATTTTAATCGGTTATTCCGTCCACTTTGCTTGATAGTCCCTTTGGAATATAATCTAGCATACGAATTTCTCACACTATCTCCTAATAGAAAAGCGCTTTGATATATTCGTCTTCTGTCATTTCTTCTGGCATTTTCGCAACGTATCTGCATAAAACTTCTTCCACACTAGTGCTTCATCCTTATTGTTTACCTCTATCGGGGCTCTCTTCTTGTAATAGTGTGCACTTATAGGTAGGAAGGTTGATAAAGGCTCTCCCCATTACCCAATCCCCGTTTCCATTTATATATTTGCATGGGAATAAAATACTATCTAAGCTAATCGTCAACAGTGTCTGGCATTACATCTTCACAACGATAGGCTTGTTTATGTGCAAAGTTCTGTGTACGACAGTTTTGATAATCTGGATAACTCTTTCGGTGTAATTGACTTTCTTTCCCATTCTGTTTGACGTACAGTATTCAAGTATGCTGAAAACAATCGGTTTGTATATTCACTCCTTTTATGGAATCGAATGTGTTTGGGTTGTCTCTCTTCTTGGAAATAATCTTCTCCAATCACTTTAATAATGAACAGATAGGATCTATTCCATAAGTATCGCAGAAGATGTCGATAGCTGTGAGAATAAGTGTATTCCGTCTTCAGCACTATTAGACACATCAACCAGATTTGTATCATATAAAGTATCGATACCAGTAACTTTGCTTAAATGTATAGCGAGCGGGATTTCTTGATCACCTCACTGATTCAGTTCAGACAAGGGCACGTTGCGCTCAAGCTTTTTGTCCCCCGCCGCAACGCGGCCGGGGACTTTAAAATGGTTCTTGCTTCTATGTGTCCGTGCATGCACGGACATGTCCGTGCAAACACTTCGCAAGCAATAACTTCTAAATGCTTCGTCGGATTCTTCCGAAATTTGGCATCTGCATTCTTTGCGACAAGACGTCTCTTGGTATTACGTTTCAGCAAGATCCGCCTGTAGGTGGCGCCACTGGGGTCTTGCTTCTATGTGTCCGTGCATGCACGGACATGTCCGTGCAAATACTTCGTAAGCAATAACTTCTAAATGCTTTGTCGGATTCCTCCGAAATTTGGCATCTGCATTCTTTGCGACAAGACGTCTCTTGGTATTACGTTTCAGCAAGATCCGCCTTAGGTGGCGCCACTGGGGTCTTGCTTCTATGTGTCCGTGCATGCACGGACATGTCCGTGCAAATACTTCGTAAGCAATAACTTCTAAATGCTTTGTCGGATTCCTCCGAAATTTGGCATCTGCATTCTTTGCGACAAGTCGTCTCTTGGTATTACGTTTCAGCAAGATCCGCCTGTAGGTGGCGCCACTGGGGTCTTGCTTCTATGTGTCCGTGCATGCACGGACATGTCCGTGCAAATACTTCGTAAGCGATAACTCCTAAATGCTTTGTCGGATTCCTCCGAAATTTGGCATCTGCATTCTTTGCGACAAGACGTCCGTTGGTATTACGTTTCATTAAGATCCGCTTGTAGGTGGCGCCACTGGGTCTTGTTCCAATCTTTAGTGCATGTTCGTGGATGTTCGTGCAAATGCTTCATAAGCGGTAACTCCTAAATGCTTTGTCGGATTCCTCCGAAATTTGGCATCTGCATTCTTTGCGACAAGACGTCTGTTGGTATTACGTTTCAGCAAGATCCGCCTGTAGGTGGCGCCACTGAGTCTTGTTCCAATATTTAGTGCATGTCCGTGCAAATACTGCGTTAGCGATAACTCCTAAATGCTTTGTCGGATTCCTCCAAAATTTGGCATCTGCATTCTTTGCGACAAGACGTCGCTGGTATTATGTTTCAGCAAGATCCGCCTGTAGGTGGCGCCACTGGGTCTTGTTCCAATCTTTAATGCATGTCCGTTCATGTTTGTTCAAATCCTTCGCGAGCGATAACTTTCGAACAATTTGTCGGATTTCTTCGAAATTTGGTAAATGCATTCCCTGCGACAAAACACCGTTGGTGATGCATTTCAGCAAAATCCATCCGGAGGTGGCGCCACTAGAGTTCATTCCATTATTCCATGCTGCAAGTGATAACTTAGAAACACTTGGTCGAATTTCTTTGAAATATCCTAGATATGTACCTTTCTGGGTAACATGAGAAACGTTGCGGCTTATCGGATTCTTCTCAAATTTGGCATGCATTTACCATGCCAGGAGCTGTTGCTTGGGATTGCCTTTCGCTCACTTGCACTCACAGGTGGCGCCACCTGGTGGCAACATCACAAATTCGTTTCTGGGTAATAACTTGAGAACTGACCATCGGATTCTTCTCAAATTTTGTATGAATGTACCGTGACATAAGATGTCGCTTGATAATGCATTTCACTGACTTGCGCCTAGAGGTGGCGTCACCTGGTGTCAAAATCTAAATTTGGTTTCTGGGCAATAACTTGAGGACCCTCATCGGATTCTTCTCAAATTTGGTATGCAGATGTCCCCACGATACCATGTTCCTTGGGATTGTACTTTTCCCGCTTCTGCCTACAGGTGGCGTCTCCTGGTGGAAAAATTTGTTTCCGGGCAATAATTTGGCAACTGCTCATCAGATTATTCTCAAATTTTGTATTCATATGTGACCCGCCCCAAATAACATGAACACCGGTGGGCATCTAGTACCGGCAATAACTTGAGGACCCCTCTTCAGAGTCTCAAAGTTCATATGCCGATACCATGACATGAGATGTCATTTGGGATTGTGTTTTGCCTGCTTGCACCTACAGGTGGTGACTCCTTGTGGCAAAGTCTAAATTTGGTTTCTGGGCAATAGGTTGAGGATGCCTTCATATTCTTGTCAAATTTAGTTTGCAGATAATATGCCATGAGTTGTCTCTTCGGGTTGCATTTCGGTTACATAATTTTCATGCTACATGGTAAAGAAAATATATTACAGTAGCAATCAACACATTCAGTCAGCCATTCGGAGTTGATCTCAAAACCTGGGAAGGTGGAAAGACCCCTCTGCTTCTTACGCCTGTGAAGTAGCTGTTGCCATCCTCATGAATATCTTCGGAAACCGACAGCGCTTATAAATATTGCTGCCATTTTGGCGGGGGACCTAGCATCCTCTGGCTGCTTGTTCAAATAGTTTGTAACGCGGGAGGTCTGGTGCCGAAGATGCCGAATATTTAGAATCGAAATAGATACGAGGAAGGTATTTTCATGCATTTATGTCGATGATTAAAGGGGGAATGACGTAAAAGCATCTGACTACTTCTTCATATACCATGGAGTAAAGAACAGGTGTGGGTATGAAAATAGGCTAATACACACGATCAGAAATAATAGTAACTTTATCTTTTATTAACATATGTTAGCGATAAAAGATTTTACATGATTTATATGAATCATACGTACGCAACTTCAGTAAACAAAAATGGTAATAAAATGGTATATAGAATTATTATCACAGCGTTTGGAAGTGATATAATTAACAATTGCACCGGGTAGTATACCTCGAACTAAATGTCCACATGTGTGAGATTTATCTCTCTAAAACCAGACGCTTTAAACGTGCAGGGTGGACAATTATTCTCCAGAAACACGAGAGAATCGGGGTTATGAATGCTTGGAGTTTGCCGATATGAAGCACTGAAATATCCAATATTCTCGTGAAAATAGATCAGAACCCAATGACTCGCACTCAAGTGGGAAGGTTTGGTATTTACGATACGACAATATGTATCACAATCACAGGAATTGAGCGCAGTAACTCGTCAAAATTCAACGTCGATCGTAGATAATGTTTCCAATATGGTCAACTTCGAAATGCGAATGTAATTCATGGTATACTGCGCAGTAGTCGAACGTCGGCTCTGTGTGGAAGTTGTGATTGGTTCATAGATCGAAAGATGGTTATAAAGTAAACACGTACAATGCGTATCCTCTGGGAAAGTCATGGGCCGTTTTTTATCATCCGGCGGTCACATAGTTCATGATTTTCCAACAGATGACTTGATAGGGCTATTACATCATCGCTCTATAATATTTGTATATTACAAGCGTCTAGTCCGTCATTCATAATCCAGCCGTCGTCCATTAGAGAATATCCGCGTCCATAATCCAAAGACCTATTCCATTTTCCACATAACAGTATTAGCACCAAATTCAAAACGACAATCATAGTATACATAAACATAGGCTTGTTTCCTGCAAGAGAGAAGCGGTCAACAGTTTTCAATGATGCCGGCAAGACATCATGATGTTCCAAAAATATCAAATCCGTATCGCTGATCAGTATTCTTAATCCATAATATTCGTTATAGAGTCGTCATCTAAAAAAAGATGTATCTCAGTCACGCTTTGATTGTGACTGTTCATATGAGTACCATGAGGATCTTGAAGTACATGGGTTCATACGGCCCCTAGCCGATGCTAGGAGACGTGTGATCATGCCATTCAATATGTTCACATGAACAGCTACAATAAAAGCGTGGCTGACAAATCATCACAGGGATGTCTTTGGGTCCTAGTGATGTTTTTTAGAAATATGCAGTCAATTATTTGTCTGTGGGATCATGTGACTTCTAATCAGTATGCCGGCATCGTTGAATATCTATCATTACGTTAAACCCGAAACTGTTTCCTGTATTTCCAATGACGTCGACTAGGCTGAGATATGCCGACAGAGAGCGAAAATTGTCGTGGCATGAAGCAAATTTTGTATGGAAGGGACGACTTCGTGCATTACACAATCAACAAAGATCGAGATGCTGGTGAGATTGAAATGTCAAAAGTTAAAGGGATTGGCTTCATAGTCTTCGGTCGTAGCTTTCGGTGTGACAACGCCGATTATCAACCTGGATGGAGCTATGAATTAAAACATATTATTCTAGTTGTACATCACATGTCCGGTCGGTATAGTAGACATCTGCACCTGCCTCCGAGTGAATGGATATTTCGCGGTAGTTTAGAGTAGAGCTTGAGCATGATCCAATATAAAACCAGGATTCACTCGAATTACTACTTTGAATTTAATATCCGCCGTAACGACTTTATAGGCTGGGTTGTCCTTGGCTGACATGGATTGTGAACAAATGTTCTGTTCGTACTGATTTGAAGTTGTCTAAAAATTGTCCACCATATTGATAACCTGAATCTATCTGACCACCAGAATCCTTAGCACATGGTTGCACTGTAAGCAGGGTTTTTTTCATATGTCTTCGGAAATTCACTATTGTTCCTACGGGAAGTTGGCAGTATTGAAGGTTACATCCTGACTCCTACTTGCGACCACATCCACAGTGATAACAGGTATATAACCGCATTTGTCTTTTCATATCAGAAGGAGTCCATTGGTTTTGATGTATAATGTACTCCATCTAAGTTCTGCAAAATCCATACCTTATCCGGAAAACCTAAGCCCTACACGGCATCTGCCTAACCTCTTCTATATTCGTTCCAGCGCCATTTGTTTTGGATGGGTGAAGAGAGCTAATTCCCTAGTTTCGGTAAATTCTAATAATTCCACGATTATGAGATGAATGGGTGTCTGCTGAGATCGATAAATGCTGTGTGAGGAATGAAGCAGATTCACCTCATTCATTCTCTGGTATTCATTCTCTCGGGCAATTCTCCAAATTCAACAAGGGTGCTTTCGTTTTTCCGACATAGGATTCGCCGCACATGTTGTCATGAATACGTATAGTTGAGTTTAGCGCGTGACACTTCATACTGAGACTGAATCGGGTCCTGATCTTGTGTCCCCGGATGTTCTATCGGCGTATAGATTTAAAGAAGCGTATATCAGAGAAAGCTGATACCTCGATTATGACTATGAGAATGACTATGTCCTAAAATACGAAACTTCTCGTGGTACATCACACATGCTCACAGACCAGCTATTGAAAGTCTGTGAATTGGCCCATTTTTCTATAGGGTCACTAGGTCAAAAAGTCGCCAATTGCTTTTCTCCAATATATCTCAAGTATATGATCAGGTGATCTTTCACCAGATACAGCTGGCCATGGGCTACTGCTAAATTGACTTTGGAGAATTGTCATCCTCAGTCCGTGAGTTTTCTCATTACCAACATAAATGACTACGCCTAGCAACCGCAAAGTTGTCTGGCATACGTGTATGCATGCATGTAGGCGCAGAATACAACACCACTAAATGGTATTGACCTATTTATTGTGGGTCACCAGGTCAAATTATTTCACTAATTGGTTGTTACCATCAATCTCAAGAATGATATAAGGCCAAGGATAACTGAACTTGCACCAGACTCACATCTAGTAATTGGCTACTGCTTAAACTGTTTTTCGGTACCATATATGCACTATATCCTTCAACCACAAAGCATAGTGTTGCGAAACAGAAGCTGATTGTAATTCATTTAGGCCAAGTGATTGTGCACCAAGTGCTTCTTCCTTATAATCGTGACTCTATTTGAATATACCCAAGGCCGAGGAGTTATCGGAGCTTTGCTTTTTATTGTTATGCTTCTTATTTCACTCGCCTGTTGGCATCTTCACCAACTCCAAAACCCGTAGTTGTACTGCTCGTATTTTTACATGAGATGGGAGGAGGGGACGGAGGGGGAGGGGGGTACACTGGGACACCTATCACTTTTTTTGCAGAAATCTCCGCTATTATTTCTATTTCCGATATCGGAAATTGAATTCCCAATATGGGAAATTCTATTTCCGATATCGGAAATTCTCACTGAACTTCCGATATGGGAAATTCTAATTTCCGGTATCGGAAATTGCAATTCTAATTTTCGTAAAGCTTCCAGAGCTTTCATTTCCGATATCGGAAATTCAGTGACAATTTCCGATATCGGAAATAGAATTTCTCATATATCGGGAAGAGAATTTCCCATATCGGGAATTTCTCATATCGGAAATTGTCACTGAATTTCGATATCGGAAATGAAAGCTCTGGAAGCTGTACGAAAACTAGAATTGCAACTTCCGATATCGGAAATTCAGTGACAATCAAATCTGATGGGATTAGTACTATCTGGGAAACAAAATAATGCACTTGAATAATATTTTAAGATGAAAGTAAATTTCCCTCGTTTTATTACTATTGTCTCAGTGTGTCCCGCCTAGAGTGTCCCAGTGTGCATGATTTTTTTCTGTTTTGTGAAAAAAAACTAATACATACATCTGAGATACTGAATCGATACAATTCCATCCTCGATCAATAGTACAAAAAAAATAATGAAGTACTGCTGAAAACATGGTACCGGTATAACAAAATATCATCGTCATTCATGGAAATTTACTTGGATTAATTGTTTCAAAGCAAATTTTAGTTCACTTATTTTTTTTTATTTTTTTTTTTTTTTTGCCCCACTGATAGGTTTTACTTGTAATCAAAATAGGTGTTGTATGAGGGTGGTAGCTTTCTGCTGATAATAATTTACCGGTAACGTGATTCCTATATTAAAATAGGAGTTACATGGCTTGTCCCATTGTGCCCCATGTCCCCCTACTACACTACGTTTTTATTCCGTCATTTCCCTTGACTGAAGTACTGAATGGAGTAAATTCTTCAAATTAGAAAGGTGATGTCACAGATAGTCAATCAAGATAGGAGCTGAACGACATCGTGGCAAGCAATTTCGAAATCGCGCAAATCAGAACATACTGATATGCATCTTCATTTTATCCAGCCAATTTCTACGTTCCCACTTCGAACTTCCCTTGATATATCTGGACCCCTTCAATGTTCAAATAACTTTTAAATAGACACGAGACGTCACTGACCTCGAAAACATTTGAAATTCGAAATGGGTCGCACAAGAGCGTTATTGATGGTATCCAGTCAATTCACCCACAAACCGATTCACCCACAACCAATTCACCCACGACTTCAGGTCGATTCACCCACAAAAAAAGTCAACTCACCCACAACCAGGTCAATTCACCCACAGTCTCAATATTAGTTTATTCAACATATTTAATGGATATGGATATATTACATGTATAATTAATATATTATATAATTCTGTTCCACCAAATAGAAATACTAAGTTCTCACTAAGTTGGATTTAGCTTTATATCAACAATTGTATTAGTAACACTGATTGGTGCATGCCATCAAAGCAACAATCCAAATAACAGGTATGTCAAGATAAAAGCATTGGTACAATGATAATTAAGCTGGTTGAGTGTTTAGTTTATCAACTATTCTTTATCAATTAACTATTGTCAAGTTAATTTCAAACATTGGACTTCAAAGAACTTTTATATACAATGGTAATTAAGAATGTGCCAAAATTTTGTAGTTTGTAGTCAGCATGTTAGACCCCGACAAGTATTGCAGTGTGATGGCTGTGATTTATGGCAGCGTCGGACATGCTCTTCCGGAATAACCAGAGATTTTTCGTGATGGAAGTAAGACTGCATCCCAGTTTCTGCGGGCCATCGGAAGCCTGTATGAACCAACAGCATGAACTGCTCTTTCTTAATCGTTTTTTACTAATTTTGTTCTAAATGCTGGAATTTCCATCGAAACAATGTGTGCTTTAATACCATTGTATTTGCTGTTCTGTTACATTGCTCAATTACATGTATGGTGCCAATTCATTTATATGAATGAAACATTACTATTTTAAGAAACAGATTATGCAATATCCATGGTCTGTACTAAATGATATATATTGCGCTATTTTATTTCAAGAACATATTCAAAATTGATCATTCTGATGAATAAAATGTAGTTAAGGGAGTAGAGTACGTTCATTTCCCTGCTCTTATGGGGCTACAATATGGTGATTTGTCGAAATTTTCAAAACAAGCAGAATTTTCTAACAAAATGACCCAAACATCTCAAAATGGGATAAAAATCTACAAAAGACACAACAGAAACATTTTTGCGATTTACTGGTGGTTTGATAGTGTGATAGGACTGACCAAAAAGTTGACATTTTAGATTCAACGACTGGAAGGCACGCACTGCTCCCGAGGTTGAAAAATGTGCCTCTGAAATCCCTCAAAATCCACTCTTAGTCACTTTCAACAAGAGGTAAACTTGTAAATGGCTTATAAATGAACCTCCAATAATATTCCCTACTACCATCCCGATTTCCCACCCCAACCCCCTCCTGGAAATAGGACTGGAAAGGCTTAGTTAATCTGTTGTACTGCTAATATTTTCTAAGAAAGCATGGTGTCCCCCTGTTTTCATTACATATTCAACAAGATCTATGAGTGTTTAGTATTATATAACAAAATGGAGAAAATTTGACCTTGGGAAGTTTAATTTATTGAACATCAAACAAGAAAAAATTCAAATGTCCCTATAACATTCAGTGGTATACATACATCTGGCTGCCATATTTTTTTAACGAGTATGGTAACCCTCCTTTTTCTTTCATGGATCATCTTCTCTTAACCTGATGGAAAAATGCTGAAATTTAAAAAAAAACTTTCAACCTGTAGAAATGAAAGTCCTCTACTCCCTTAATAGATTAAGCAATGTTTTGCTTCTTATTTGTAATCTACCCTTAGATTATTTATACAATGAGTAATTGTTTGCTACACTGTGACACCTGTGGATTAATTCTCAGTTGCTTTGAAATCAACCCTGGCTAAAATTCTATTGTTTATTAATTTTCGATAATACTTTTTCAGACTATCGCCCCCTCAAAAGCAGTCACATAATTGCCCAATATATGAAATATTCCCATGTCCTCTGAAATTTAGTCATTATGTATGTTGACTATAGCAACATTGAGACTGTGGGTGAATTGACCTGGTTGTAGGTGAATTGACTTTTTTTTGTTGGTGAATCGACCTGAAGTTGTGGGTGAATCGGTTTGTGGGTGAATTGACTGTGAATCGTTGTTGATTGGCTGACCTAATTAGTGGGCACCATATTAGGAGGGAGGACGAGGATGATGTCACTCTATGTGACTTCACTCGCAATCGATGTGTACGTTCTGATTGGTTCTTCTGTGGTTCTTCTTCTTCTGGTGAAATTTACACCTCGGATTTTGAACGCTGAAGGGGTCAGATAAATCAAGGCAGGTTCGAAGTGGGAACGTAGATCTTAATCATGTTCCGGTTCCAAGTCTAGTCCAGAAACTACTTCAATCGGTACCATATTCTCAAATTCTCACAGGCGATGTCAGTTGACTAATCCGCTGATATATACAGTAGTAGACAATTTAAGCAATCAGCATATGAGAGTGAGGTTGTCGTTTTCCGCGCACGTTGAGCTTCCTGCGCGGGAGAAGTCAGGGAGAAAGATCATGAAGATGAGTGACTTAATTTCGCTGTTCGATTGACAGCCTCTCGCTGATGACAGACGTTCTTGACCAGCCATCTCAACTGCACCATTAGTTTCCTTTTTGTGGTCATATTTTGATCTCAGACATAACAAAATTGTTTGATACCTGTGCATCTGATGCATTGCTGTGTGTTCTGAACAAGACAACAACAACAACAGCATCAGATGTGACATCAATGATCAAACATCATGTTGTGAACAAATAGCTGACGTGTAGAACGATTAAAAGTATCTGATACCATGGCAACGTCGTTCGTGGCCGAGATATTAACTTCAGCAGGTACCTTGAGTATTTACATATGTTTATTGTTATTACTTGAGTGATTTCTTGGGTACGGCAGCTGATGCAGTCTGGACCACGTTTGTCAAAAGCTTGACTACGTTTGTGCCTGTGAACACGTATATTAATGGTGCGCCTGTCAAAAGCACAATGCCTGTCATCAAATGTATGCGTATTGCCTCGGACAGCCCTGCATCACAGCTGGCTGTTCCTGCCCCTAACTGGGGATGGCTTCTATAAGATTAGGAAATATAGATGAATACACGCCTTGCCAGTTGTCTAAAAATAGCAAAAACCGCCATGTTTCCTTCCCATAGTTCAATGCGAACCACGAGTAAACTTTACCCCATGCATGCTGTAAGTATATGGACATGAACTGAAAATTGCTGAAAAAAGTTATTTCAACAGATTTTTTACATGATTTCTTTAGACTTCTTTCACTGTAGAACAGTTCAGTGATATCTCCAGTCCCTGTCAGCTTCTGACACTGTCTATATACAAACTTATGACAGTGATTTTCCAGAAAGGCATTGAAGGCATTGCTGTATCCGAATCTTGCTCCTTTCAGATGACCGGCAAGTGGTGTATTAATTGCCATAAATAAATAAAAATATGTATTCCTGTCGGCCAATTTTCAGATATTATCAGAGAATGCCTAGTTCACAGAACACACTGAAGTTTCAGAAATTTTTGATTTACAGAAGTCACTTTATTATGAAGAAAAATGGGTGCCTGACAATAGCATTGAAGTCCTTACCCCAGTTGCAGATCTATCAAGCCATTATCTTCAGAAATCCCTATATCTTCTCAAATATTTTCCCTGTGAACCACATGAAGGCCTGTGAATAAGCTTCTAGAAGGATGGGAATACAGACATGGGGATTTTCGCAAAACACAAAACACCCCCCTCCCCGGCCATCCACCCCCGGCTTTAACATATATCAGTCTCTCGATTTCAAGTAGAGTAATCACTCTTTTCCTCCATCACTCCCCCAACTTTTTCTCGAGAGCGGCCTTTTGATCGCTTCCCTGAAAATTGGAAATCTAATGTCAAGGGATATCGGCGATATCGACACATTACTCATGCAAAACAATATACGGGAGTGTGATCAACAATCTCAGTAAACTCAAATATAATATCACAGAATATTATATCTAAATTCAGCCCTATATAAATCCCGTGCGAATTTGAAACTACTATTGTTAGCCAATCAGGTGGATAGCTTGTTGAAACAATTTCAAAATCACGCCCATAGTAATTACACATGGTAGCATGTGGTCTAATATGTAAACATTATCCTGAAATAGTATCCAAATATGGCATCATTTCCAGAGAGTGTGCGTGAAAAACCATTAAGATCAAAGAGTTTACTCCCGCCTAAAAGTCTGGCTTTGTTAGGGGTAGAAAATATCAAAAGATTGTGCCGTGCAAAGATGTTAATCTCCGTGAAGTAAACGTCAATCATTGTCAGAGAGAAAAGGTAGAGAATGGTCATGATTGGCTATTATGGGATCTCGTAGAATATCGGCAAACAGTTCGCAAGAAGTTTTCATAGCGTTATGTCTAGATGGTATTGCCCTGATTTACCATCTTGGTTTACCTAGATTGAGTGATCTCTAGCAGATTTTACAAACACGGACATAACATTGACTTTGTTTCCTGTGTTTTCAGGTCAGCTGGAGAAGGAGGAGATATTGACCAAGCTTGGTCGTCTCAATAAACGAGTCGGGGAGATGAAGTTGGAGGTGTACGAACTAACTCGTGGTAAATACAAGGACTTCATTCCCAGTCTGGCCAGTGCCGAGGACTTGTCAGAAAAGGTCCAAACTCTCTCCGGTGAAATGCAGTCTGTAGCAAACACCATAGAACAAGAGGTAAAGTGGACTTGAAATGTGTGTCCATGCATGAATTTTGATCAAATATAAATTTGACCTTCATTTTATACAGTTAAGTTCTACTCATTTATGGTGTTTCAGGTGTGAAAGCAGCGATATGTCAGTGGGGGGAGGGGTCGATATGTATCTATAGACACATCTAGTTGCCTGAAGAGAGAGAGAGAATTAAGGCTTAACGTTGCATTAAACCGTAATTCTCTCTTCAGGCAACTAGATGTCATTTTGTGATATACAGTAATCAGTCTAAATAAAATAATTCAATCACAGGAAGAGAAACTTTGGGGCAGGGTGTGATAAAATTTATTTGAACAGCAAATATCCACAAAACTATATGTGCAGGTGGAGTTACAGGGAACAAGATCTTTAATTACCGGTTATATGCATGTATATTTCTCTTTTGACAGATCAAATCTCAGCTGAATATGTCCACTGGAGAGTTCCAAACTCTGTCCTCACAGCTACAGGAGACGAATGCCACTCTGGCCGTCACCGAGAGATTGATGAAACTGGACGAACTGTTGAATCTTGTTGGAAAAGCCACCAGGGAAGAGGAGTTCTCTACGGCTGCCAGTTCCCTGCTCAACATCCATACTCTTCTCTCATTCCCTGTGACGGATGGAGAGAAGGAAATTCAGGTGCTGCAGGCACTCCATACAGAGTACAAAGTCCTGAAGGAAAAGTTCATATTTGACTTAGGCGAGTTCTGGAAGAGCCACGTGGTCTGGAAGGTGCCAGAGGATCGGATGGGTGTCAAAGCGACGGGGCATGTCGAGTTGAACCTTGTCCAGTCCGGGCGAGGTAAAGCGGGTGTCGAGGAAGCAGCCAGGGCAATGGAGAAGATGAATATACTGGAAAACAAACTCAGTATTTTCGGAGAACGATTAGTGAAGTATATTATAAAACCCCTCGTGTCATACAGCAGCGTGAAGGTAGAATTAGCATTGGGTCAAGCGGAAAAGAAACTGAAACTACAAATGAAACCAGACAAAAAGGAAACCCCAAAACCGCCCGAGACCTTCATGAACTTAGAGAAAGTATTTGACTTCCTGTATGAACATATGCTGTGCTTATCAACCGAAAGTTCAGACCAGTCACGAAGTGAGAGCAGTACTACTATGATGGAAAAGTTAGGAAGTGTAATTGCAGAGAAAGTCATAGAACTGATCGTGAAGGATTGCCTGGCTCATGCTATCCCGTCAAGTAAGGTAGAGCTGGAGAATTTCCGAGATGTCATCGGACAGACAGAGAAATTCCAGAACAAACTGTCTTCACTTCATTTCATTACAGCCAATAATACTGGCCTAATCGAGTACGTCCAGAACGTCAATGTTCTCTTTGCCAACAAGAAATGTCAAGAAATCCTGGTGAATGCACGAAATCTCATGACATCGGAGATACACAACACTGTAGTTATCTCCCCTGAGAAACCAATTGGGGAATTACCTCCCCTTGACTCAGAGGCACCAGCACTAAAGAGACAGAAGGTTGCAGAAAAGCTGGCATTGGATTCCCAATTGAGTGAAAATACGTTTCGTCTACCTGTCTGCCATATTAGGTAACAAACTGGTATTGTAAGGATTTAGAAATAACAGTTATTGGGCTGTAGTATTTTCTATATTTTATACATGTATGACGCTTCAACAGATGGGTGTACGGTACCTTACCCATGCAGGGCATCGTTTATAGCGCGAGTGATAGCTCACCTGCACGCAAACACTCTCATAAATTCACGTCACGAGAGGTATTTTTAACTCGCGTAAACTGTCATATTTTATATTGTATTATATTGCAATCACTCGCCTGACTGTCAAATACACTCTCCTAAATATTTTGAGGTGAGCTATTTTCAGCTCGCACGCTAATTCTAAACACGAAGCCCTGCCAAAATTGTTAAATTTTTTGAGTACAGTTCAGAGATTTAGATGTGATGGTAGAGTAGAAGCCTATAGGACAGTCCTGAGATGGAACAGCGGTCGAAATAACGCCTGTCTACCTGTCGCCGACAAGTCATTTTTTCAAGTGACAACTAAATTAAAATTCCACCTGTCGCCGCGACAAGTAACTATTCTGTCCTAAAAATACTGAATTACGAGCTAATACAGGCATAACATGACTGAATTGTCTTCCTGGAAACAGTTGTTGAGTTTCGTTTTATTTACATCGGACATTCTGTTCACTTCGTCATTCATCGCGCTGCCATATAACACAAGAGGACGGGTACATCAAACTCCATGCAAAATTGATCTCCCGCTAGATTTACACACGATCCGCTTGAAAGGTAAAACTAATGGATAAACTAAACGAATTGACTGGCACGATCTAGCGCAATCGGCCTATATTTCTATCGACTATTCATGCTTGGCAACTTCAAGTCGAAAATGAAACATGAACAAGCTGATTGATTCTTACGTTTTATTTCGGAGAATAAGAGGTCAATAAAACTTCGTCAGTGAGTATTTTAATCAGAAGAAAATCGTGCTTGTCAACACGGGCAGCTAACGTGAACGTTGCGTTGCCTGTGCCGATTTTTACTTGCTCCAGACAAGCGCTAACGTCTAACACTCGCGAGTTGATCGAGTGAAGGCAACAACAACAACAACAATGAATGATAATTTGTCAGAACAATTCAACATTTTCAGTTGGGAACTCGAAATATCTCTTGAAGAACACAATATTTATTCACTATAACTCAGTTTTCGCGCGTGTTTGGCGCACATTTTCCCATGGATAAAAACTCATTTTGGGGGGGGGGGGGGGATAAACTCAATTTCAAAATTTCCCCAAAAAATTTTCAAAGTCAAGTTTTTAATCTGGTTAACCCACAAATTTAATCTCATAATTGAACATTCTGTTAACATTTTACTTTGAACTTCCTAATAGTGGAACAGTCTGGTGGCAGAAATGAGCCCACTGAGTTAACATCAGGGAGTAAGGACATTAATCTTGGCATGCAGAGCTAAAGGAAGGAGACAAAATTGTCGCTGTCATAAATGTCTCGCGATCGGAAAAAAAACGTGTGTTCAAATTCTCCAATGCCTGGAAAATGGAGAGACTGGTTGGAATATATGATGAGAGTATGGTGAAAAAAGTTTCAGTAGGAGTGACAAGCTGAAGTACCAGGGTGACAAGTAAAAAAAATAGTTACCTGTCACAGTGACCAGTAATTCTCAAAAAACATTTCGACCCCCAGGAACTCTAACCACAAAAGGCGCGAAACGACGTCATTCCCCATGTGATGTCATGCCAGTCCTTGTTTTCTGTAAAAATTCACAGGAATCCATTTAGATTCTCGCAACCCAGCTCTATGGGAATTCATGGGAATCCAATGCTATCATTTCTATACAGATTGCTAATATTTTAATCTGACTTCAATTTTATTTTGATTGACTGTTTTCTGTCTTGTTATTTCAGTGCTTCCATACAGAGCATGATGAGCTTAGCCTATGAGATGTTACAGGAGGCTGTAGACAGTTCACCTCAATGTGCCATCCAACTCTTCTATGCAGTCAGGAACATATTTGAGCTGTTTTGTAGTGTGTTTCCTACCTACCATAAACAAAGCCTGGCTACCTTACCTCAACTCTCAGGTTTGTGTTGATTCCAAGTAGCTCCAGATACCTCAGTATAGTTGTATAACATGTCATTAGACCAGTCAGGGGACCCACTTGTACAAGTGATCATTTATCACCTATTGAAATGATTATTTATCACCTATTGAAGTGATTATTTATCACCTATTGAAGTGATTATTTATCACCTATTGAAGTGATTTCATCAGGATTCTCAGTTTATATATATTTTTTTCTATTTTCTATTGATATGTTTGCATCAATTACTTTGCATGAACTGACACAGATATGTTTCTCTGTTCTTTGAAAAAAACATTTTATTTTCCTTGTAAATATAAATATGAAGAAAAATCACCATTCTGTCACCGTACACCTCTTCACTTCTTCGATCTGATCATGAGTCGTTAAAGGAAACACTCCATTTATTTTTTCGGCTGTACAAACATTTTCCTTATATTGTGTATTTTTTTTGTGTAAGTAATTAAATCAAATTAATTTTTTCTGATATATTTTTATTGGCTGCATTCATTTTGTAAACACTGCACATGGAGATAGACAAACAAGCAGCCAGAGGATGCTAGGTCCCCCGCCAAAATGGCAGTAATATTTATAAGCGCTGTCGGTTTCAGAAGATATTCATGAGGATGGCAACAGCTACTTCACAGGCGTAAGAAGCAGAGGGGTCTTTCCACTTTCCCAGGTTTTGAGATCAACTCCGAATGGCTGACTGAATGTTGATTGCTACTGTAATATATTTTCTTTACCATGTAGCATGAAAATTATGTAACCGAAATGCAATCCCAAGAGACAACTCATGGCATATTATCTGCAAACTAAATTTGACAAGAATATGAAGGCATCCTCAACCTATTGCCCAGAAACCAAATTTAGACTTTGCCACAAGGAGTCACCACCTGTAGGTGCAAGCAGGCAAAACACAATCCCAAATGACATCTCATGTCATGTATCGGCATATGAACTTTGAGACTCTGAAGAGGGGTCAAGTTATTGCCGGTACTAGATGCCCACCGGTGTTCATGTTATTTGGGGCGGGTCACATATGAATACAAAATTTGAGAATAATCTGATGAGCAGTTGCCAAATTATTGCCCGGAAACAAATTTTTCCACCAGGAGACGCCACCTGTAGGCAGGAGCGGGAAAAATAAAATCCCAAGGAACATGGTATCGTGGGGACATCTGCATACCAAATTTGAGAAGAATCCGATGAGGGTCCTCAAGTTATTGCCCAAATTTAGATTTTGACACCAGGTGACGCCACCTCTAGGCGCAAGTCAGTGAAATGCATTATCAAGCGACATCTTATGTCACGGTACATTCATACAAAATTTGAGAAGAATCCGATGGTCAGTTCTCAAGTTATTACCCGGAAACGAATTTGTGATGTTGCCACCAGGTGGCGCCACCTGTGAGTGCAAGTGAGCGAAAGGCAATTCCAAGCAACAGCTCCTGGCATGGTAAATGCATGCCAAACTTGAGAAGAATCCGATGAGCCGCAACGTTTCTCATGTTACCCAGAAAGGTACATATCTAGGATATTTCAAAGAAATTCGACCAAGTGTTTCTAAGTTATCACTTGCAGCATGGAATAATGGAATGAACTCTAGTGGCGCCACCTCCGGGTGGATTTTGCTGAAACGCATCACCAACAGTGTTTTGTCGCAGGGAATGCATTTACCAAATTTCGAAGAAATCCGACAAATTGTTCGAAAGTTATCGCTCGCGAGGATTTGAACAAACATGCATTAAAGATTGGAACAAGACCCAGTGGCGCCACCTACAGACGGATCTTGCTGAAACGTAATACCAGCGACGTCTTGTCGCAAAGAATGCAGATGCCAAATTTCGGAGGAATCCGACAAAGCATTTAGGAGTTATCGCTTCGCAGTATTTGCACGGACATGCACTAAATATTGGAACAAGACCCAGTGGCGCCACCTACAGGCGGATCTTGCTGAAACGTAATACCAACAGACGTCTTGTCGCAAAGAATGCAGATGCCAAATTTCGGAGGAATCCGGCAAAGCATTTAGGAGTTATCGCTTATGAAGCATTTGCACGAACATCCACGGACATGCACTAAAGATTGAAACAAGACCCAGTGGCGCCACCTACAGCGGATCTTGCTGAAACGTAATACCAACAGACGTCTTGTCGCAAAGAATGCAGAATCCAAATTTCGGAGGAATCCAACAAAGCATTTAGGAGTTATCGCTTACGAAGTATCTGCACGGACATGCACTAAAGATTGGAACAAGACCCAGTGGTGCCACCTACAGGCGGATCTTGCTGAAACGTAATACCAAGAGACGTCTTGTCGCAAAGAATGCAGAAGCCAAATTTCGGAGGAATGCAACAAAGCATTTAGAAGTTATTGCTTACGAAGTATTTGCACGGACATGTCCGTGCATGCACGGACACATAGAAGCAAGACCCTAGTGGCGCCACCTACAGGCGGATCTTGCTGAAACGTAATACCAAGAGACGTCTTGTCGCAAAGAATGCAGATGCCAAATTTTGGAGGAATCTGACAAAGCATTTAGAAGTTATTGCTTACGAAGTATTTGCACGGACATGTCCGTGCATGCACGGACACATAGAAGCAAGAACCATTTTAAAGTCCCCGGCCGCGTTGCGGCGGGGGACAAAAAATGGATGAATCACTTCTCTGGGTGATTTTTATCTTCTTTAAATTCATGTTCATTCTCGTGTTATGCGGATGGGAGTTAAAAATATCAGAATGTCATAACTGTTGATTTCATCCTTGTAGAGCAAGAAAAACAAGATGGTCATATTTTGGCAATAGACAGCATTTTTTTATCGTTTGGCAGAGTAAATGCCCATGACCCTGACAAGTGATATTTTTATCACTTGTAGAAGTGTGTCTCCTAACTGTTGACCCAGAATTGGTCTCTAAGATATCCTGAACTGTCTTTTTGTTTAAAAACCACTTCTATGCCAGGCTGGCAGTATTCTAGTCTTACTGGATGTACTAAGTCAGTCTGAAGCCAGACATTCCCATTTGTCTTGTAGACTTGTTTCCAGGCAACAACTGTAACTGTCATGTCTTTATCAATGAAGAGAGAGGTGGCCGAGTGGTCTAAGGCGCTTCGCTGGTGACTGCTAGCCTCACACCGCTGAACCGGCACGGGTTCGAGCCCAGCTGGTCCATGTGTGAAAGTTTGTCAGTTACTTGCCGAAGGGCGGTGGTTCTCTCCAGTTACTCCGGCTTCCTCCACCAACCAAACTGACTGTCACCATATGAGTGAAACAAACTTGAGTGTGACATTAAGCCAAATTCCCTCCCTCCCTCAATGAAGAGATCTAACATCTGCCGAATACACTTGGTTCATGTTATGTGTTTAAACATACCCTGATCATCTAGGTATGAATACAGCCTAATGTAGAGCCAGGTCATCAGCCTGACACTTTGGTACCTGGTCATTACATTGTTATTGTCGAGCCATATTGAATTTGTTTGAGTATTTCAAAACCTGGATTCGTCTGTTATCTCTTAACCATGTTCTTCACCGTCTTGTGGCATTGTATAAATACAACCCATCGTCTCTCTCGGAACTACTTTTCTCATTCTCTAGTCATCATTATAGTACTCATAAATGTGTGTACATGCCTATTTACGCCATGGCTCGACTCGAATGGAATAGCCATGGCCCCTGGGATGAGGAATTTCATTTAAAAAATGAATATATTGGACTTTACTTTATCTTTTCCACTTACAGCCATACATCACAACAACTGTTTCTTCATCGCTCACCATCTAATGACCCTGGGACATCAGTTCTCGCGTAAGCTTCCCTCGCCCCTCCAGGAGGGGGCAGCTACCTTTGTCGACCTGGTCCAGAAGGTTCGCAAGATCGGTACAGATTGCTTCATGGAGCAGATGACCGCACAGAAAAGCCAGCTCCTGGAATTCCTACAATTGGCCCAAGGTAATGGCAGGCCTTGCTTTCTCGTTGCAATCCATGGGAATCCAAACAAATTTTTGCGATCCAAATCTATGGGAATCCAAAGCTTTCATTTCTACGCAGATTGCTACAATTTTACAGGAATTTGATGGATCCCTGTGAATTATTTTGCATGAGTGCTAACAGAAATCCAGAATCAGATTCCCACGGAAAAACACGCCCTGATTGGTATTTCTGATTCTCCGTCAAATATGCTGTTAAGAGTCTTCCGATTCACACCACTTTATTATTTTGTGTTCAGATTTCTTGATGGGCTTTAAGGGGAGACGCGAGTTGAGATATTGGGGCTGAACAAAGAACAATAAAACAATTTTTTTTACGTCCATAATGTGCTCAAATTTCACATAAATAAATTTATTGACTGACAAGATCATTAAAAATAGTTCAATAGTTAAACTGTCTCTGTCATTATTTGCCTAAAACCGCTGAAAATGGCATGTTTTAGTTGTTGACAAGACCCATTTGTTGGCACATATCATTGGAAAGCGGAAGTTCCCAGCTGTAATGAGAATTTGGGTTAGATTGGCAATCTCCGCTTCAATCCGGTGTATTCCTGAGAAAACATATATAAGAACTTTTACGGAAACATCCAAATATGGCAGAAAGTCATTATCATATGACTCAGGGGTCGCAGAAACATCCTTTTATGGTGAAAGCTCATTACCATATTAATTCGGGGGATAGCGGAGCTTCTCGAGTGACGTCATCCAGAATCTCTGGGCATGCAGACTCGGTCAGTTCCTTAGCAGTCGCTCAGAGTAAAATGGAGGCTGTTTGATCACTCCAATTGTTTGAAGCGTGCTTCAACTATTTGAAGCGTGAAAGAAACAATAATTCATGCCTATGCACAATTTTTGTATCGTTTGAACGTGCCAAGTTGTCAAGGAAATAGGATAAACGACTCGTGACTGTAGAGACCCAATAAAACTACAGTTTTTATGCTCCAGAGCATCACTTTGATGGCGTACAGCCAACCATTTGACTAGCAAATGTTTATGGCCCATTTCTTCTAAAATGAGTTTTCCGGCCGATATCGTTCTTTAGGAAAAACCGCTATTTATATATTGATCCTAAAAAAAAATTCAGGGAATATTCCTACGACATGAACACACATTATTGAATGGTTTTCAGTGGTAAATTATGTTATGTGACTGTTACCTGGGAACCTTTTGCAGCAAACTTTTTCAGTGAAAAGTATTACCAACTTTGTAGTTGTGTAAATATTTCATTATCACCACAACAGGGGTCGAAATGTTCAAAATAATTTACCTGTCACATGAGACAGGTGAACAAAATGTTTACCTGTCACCTTTAAGATTTACCTGAACATGTGATTGTTGAAATTGTCAGCTACATGTAATTCAAGATTAATGACAAAGCTACATGTTGCAAGCTTCCAATAAATTAACAACACCTTGTCTCCATGCACTAATTGAATGAATTTTGCCAGAGAAATATTTTGAACACCAAAAAAAAAAAAAAAAAAAAATTATTGGGCACCTGTCACTGGAAACAGGTACTTTATTTTACTACCTGTCTCTTTCAAAAATTACCTGTCAGGGGCAGGTAGACAGGTGTAAATTTCGACCCCTGCACAATATCATACAAAAATGTTTCAATAATGTGCATACACACTCAATAATGTAAAATATAAATGTTTGGTGCAATAAAAATAAAAATATAGGTGAAACGATTTTTCCTCATATTGTTTATTGAAAATGTCCTAGGTGGCGCTCCTGGTGTGGTTCTAGTCACATGACCATCCTGAAAATTTGCATACACTCATATTTTATCTCTGCACCTGCACAAAATTTATGGTCCAAGGTTTAGCAGAACCGGAGATCCAGCATATACCAATCCATATAGTGAACCAGCCTCTCCCCTTAAAGTTGAAACACAGCAATTGACTATGGATTCCAACAAATGAAGTGTTAATGGTTCTGTTCTCCCAGAGTGTTGTAGGCACAGTATTGTACTAAGGAAGTTTAGGCATCAAAATTCACAAAGTATGGAAGGGAAGAACACATCTTTTGAAAATGGTTCATAGAAGTTCAGAAAGAATGACATTTGTATACATTGATATCAGAGGAGCCAATTATCTTTTTAATTGTATGAACTATATTATGGACTATACTTCACAGGGTTTTCAAACATAGCTGAGGAGGAGAATTATCTGTGTGCACAGAAAGCTATCAAACAAGTTCTTCATCAACTAAGACACCTACAACGTGTTTGGCAGGAGGTCCTACCTCCTAACATCTACTCGACGGCTATTGGTAAGCTTATTTCTGGGGAGAAATGAAATGATAATAGTATAACAGTACATCTACAGTGTTTGGCGAGAGGTCCTACCTCCGAACATCTACTCGACGGCTATTGGTAAGCTTATTTCTGGGGAGAAATGAAAAGATAATAGTATAACAGTACATCTATAGCGTCGACACTGGCTATTGGTGAGCTTATTTCAGGGGAGAAATGAAATGATTAGTATTACAATACATCTGCAGTGTCAGGCGGGAGGTCCTACTGTCGTTGATAGACGGAAGATGGGACTATTAATTCGGCGTTTAACATTCTAACGGTTGCTCGTTTTATCCCCACTGTAGGAACTCTGGTTAACACGGTTGTTACGGAGATCATCAACAGTTTGGTGGTGGTGGAGGATATTTCTACAGATGATGGTAAACAGTTACATAGTCTACTGTCTGAGCTGGGCACTAACCTGGCGCCTCTGTTCGACCGGAAGGATGAGTCCGTCAACACTGAGGTAGAACTCCAGAAGAACGTCAAGAAATGGCGCAAGTTCAAGGAGCTCATTCTTCTCCTCAATGCAGGCCTTCAGGAAATCGGTGATCGCTGGGCGGATGGAAAGGGACCTCTGTCCGTGGAGTTCACCAGTAACGAAGTCAAACAGCTGGTACGGGCCTTGTTCCAGAACACAGACAGACGGGCTACTCTCCTGGCAAAGATACATTAGCCCTTTTTCCTGATTTTATGGTGCAGTGCCTGTTTTGTTAAGAGTCCGGGAATTATGAAACTATTGTATTTCTCAGCATATTTCTCAGTTGCTTGGGTGAAGCCGAGGGGTTTTGGAAGTCTCACCCTGATGATTTTTTCTTTTTTTTTTTGGATTCCATTTCAGATCTGCTAAATGTTGCTTTCCTCATTTTCACAGTTTTTACATCTGGTTAGATGAATTTAGAAAGGAAAAAACTAAAAACAAATTTTGTAATTATTAAATTATAATACAAACTATTCATTGCACAATGCCATAGTCTCTTACCGTGTATGGTTTCATGCAGAATTTCAATAAATCCAGATCAAAAGCCAGCGGTTGTGCATAGGGGAAATACTCCGGCGGCGAGTTTGACCGTACCTCTCAGGTCATTCTAGAGTCTATGTAAGAGAGATCACAGATCACCTGACTAAGCTTCACACATCCAAACAATTTTAGACACCTCCTTTCAGCAAAGTGGGAACAACCTACAATTATTGAAATTTGTGATCGAAAATATATTTTATTGAAAGGGACATCACGATATGCATACACAACCGTGGAGTAGTAGAAAAAGGGCGGTTTCGGAAATGCGCAAGGGCGCTATATCACATCTGAGGGTATATATTTCATCAAAGTATAGTGGACAGGGGGTGCCGTGTTCAAGCTTTCATCAATAACAACAAGTTCAGCAATGTTCATATAGTTATTATCCCCAATGTACCCAGGCTGGGGGAGTCGGCATGGGTATGTTTATTATGTTCACCGAATAAAATATTGATATATCAAACACCGTGTTTCATTGTTTAAAGCACCGTAACAAGTGCTTAACGAGCTGAATGTAACGATCAGCATGTAGACACATAGAGTATATACGGCATGTTATGGTATTTATCAGTGCCTGTTGTCGTGAATCCATTCATCCGATGGGGTGGTCGATCATTTTAGCCACGAAGAACGTAACATTGGTGACCCTCTCCACTG
>JAVTVY010017771.1:0-68748 GCA_036873755.1 Hanleya hanleyi | reverse complement strand
CTTTAGCCCTGGGTTAAGCGGAATTAGACACAAGTTACGAAACGTAACGCCATAGATCCTGCACGCTACGTTCGTATTTTGCTATCAGCATGCGATATGTATCGCCAAATTTGAGAAACTTTGAGTGGAGGCGCTTGGTGATGTAGCCCTGTTTTATAAGTTTCTGCAACAATGTTTTGTGACGCTGATTAAAATCGTCACATTTAACACAGGATCTAGCAAATGCTACTAGGCGTGATATGTATACGCCATATGCAGGTCCCACTGGAATATTACTGTCCAGAAAGGGATAGTTTACGATGTCGAAATTGTAATCATCTCTTTGTCATAAAGTCGACGAGAGAGAATGCCCGCTTCATTTTTATAGAGATATAGATCTAAATATGATGTGCCTGTAGGGCTATCTGTAGCTTCCTTCAAATCCAGTGAAGGTGGATATATATCCTTCACTGCGTCATTTATATAGCGATTATCCACAGCGAGAAGATCGTCTATATAGCGTTTGGTGAATGAGAAGGAACGGGCTTTGAATGGATCGGTTTTTTGAAAGCGCCTGCATATAGTCATATTCATAAGAGAACAGATACAGGTCAGCCAACAGGGTGCACAATTAGTACCCATTGGAATACCTATATGCTGCTGATATATTGAGTTGCCAAATTTCACATAGATATTTTTAATGAGAAATTCAAGCAACTCTATAAACAAAGAAACATCCATGAATGATATCTCTTGTATGTAGTCGAGCTAAAGAATGCTTATGGCTTCCGACATTAATATATCTACGATCAGTTTTCTTGAACACAGATACTATTAATGAACTTAGACGGTCAATAAGGTCCTGATGAGGGATTGTAGTATAGAGAGTCGAGAAATCCCATGTGGATACATGTCTGTACGGTATGTGACCTTTAGCATCAAGCTCTTCCGTAAGACATTTTGAGTTTTTCAATATCCACATACATTCAACGCCAGAGTTCTTAGAAATAGTGGCGCAATACCTTTCCCAAAATGCTTTTACCTCCTGAAGGGCCCTCGTCAATAGGGTTGAAAGAAGCTTGGTGGTGCAGCTTCTAGAACCAGCTATGAATCTAGCTTTGTATGGTGATTTATGCATTTTGGGAGTCCAGTATATTTTTGGTATGTCGTTATGATTGGTTGGAAGACAAATACCTCTTTCCCTGAGAAACTTTTTGTGATTGTTAAATAAATCTTCCAGAGTAAATGCAGTTTGGGAGTAAGTAGACGTATTTGATGAAGGTATGTCTACACTCAATTCTTTAACCAGCACCTGGTAATAGTAATATTTACATATGAATATTATATTATTCGGAGCTTTGTCTGCTGGGACTATGACGAATTTACTCTGGAGATTTGCTAGAACTTCTTGCGAATTGAGGTTTCTCAGTACTGGTTTTGCTTGGGGAAGAGTACTTCTGTCAATATGGCGGATTGTTTCAACGACCTTGCTCTTGGTGAGGTCCAGCCAATCGCAGAGGAATCTGTTGATGATTTCATGGCTCGTTGCCGGAAACATAGCATGAAAGATCGATTTTGAGAAAATGAAGAAGTAGAAGAGCGCTTGATAGAACAGTTGATTATAGGAACTGCACATAAGAAAGTTCAGGAGCGGCTTCCAGCAAAAAGGGATGACTTAACTCTTGATAATGCCATCGACATTGCCAGGACATTTGAGGCGACGACTTCACACGTGGAGAAGCTGTCTGTTGATGAGAAAGATTTTCGTGCATTTCAGTATCGTCGGTCACGTGATCCAAAATCCAACGATCAAATGAAGTGTGGCTGTTGTGGACCCAGACAATCCTAAGGATGAATATACAAGCGTCTAGTCCGTCATTCATAATTCAGCCGTCGTCCATTAAAGAATATCCGCGTCCATAATGTCCCGCATTTGGAACTTCCATGTGATTTTTGTGGTAATCGCAACCACTGGGCCAGGTTATGCCGCAAAAAGGGCCAAAGGAAGGGCCGGGGCAGATCTCGGAATCGCGGGAACTATACGCAACGTTCGCGATCCAGGCCTAGATTCAATCAAGCCAGAAGAAGGTCCCCCAATACATGGCGCAAAGGACATGTTCATTTCATGTGTAGGGATCAGGATGAGGAGTTCAGCGACTAACTTGAAGCATTAACGTTTGAGTCAGTTACTCTAGATAGTGTGAGATCGCCAATTCCACCACAAGCCAAGGACGAAGTTGTTGTCACGGTTGGCATTGACGTTCATGGTGGAAAAAGGCATCCAGCTAGACTGAAAGCCAAGCTCGACACTGGAACACAAGGCAACATTCTACCGATTCGGTTATATCGCCGAATGTATCAGTACAACTTGAATATTGCTGGATTCCCAAAATCGGAAGTACTCCGTTCATCTAAGACAACTCTAACTGTATATGGAGGAACACACATCACACAATATGGTACGTGTAAGATACCATGTGAATATGTAGGTGAAACATCAGTTGCAGTTTTCTTCGTCACGGAAGCCGAAGGGCCAGCAATCACTGGGCTACCAACATCCCTAGACCTTAAACTAGTAACACTGAACTGTGCTCTGAAAGAAGCCATCTCAACTTCCAGCCTCATTGGAATGTCTGATGAAAATGTATTTTTTCCCATCAAGGATAAAGATGATCTGATATGTCAGTACCCAGTACCCATGAATGTCATTCAGTCTCCTAGGCTTGTCCCAATCAGCATGGAAGATGATATCAAAGCTGAATTGGAGGACAAGGAAGCCCAGGGAATAATAGCCAAGGTCAGGGAAGGTGAACCTACAGACTGAGTGAATAGTCTAGTGTACCGGAGAAAGCCTAATGGCAAATTGAGAATGTCTTGATCCAAAAGGCTTAAATAAGGCTATCCGCAGGGACCATCATGTGACACCTACATTAGAAGATATCCTTCCAAAGTTGGCAAGCGCTACAACATTTTCGATAGTAGATGCCAAATGTGATCATTGGAAGGTTGAACTAGACGAGGAATCCAATTACCTCACAACTTTCAATTCTGCATATGGACGGTACAAATTTAAACGTATGCCTTTTGGCAAGATGTCAAAGGCTGTATTTCAGTCCAAAATTTACCAGACACCAGGTAGGTGTGAAGGAGCAGTCAGTATTGTGGATGATATTGTCATATTTGGCAAAACGGAAGCTCAGCATGACAGACAGATGCATCAAGTCATGGCAAGATACAGACAAGCCAATATCAAACTAAACCCGGACGAGTGCAAAGTCAAGGAGAAAAATCTCCGAGTTCTATGGAGTAATCTGCAGTGGCAATGGAGTGCAACCAGACCCTGCTAAGGTGTCTGCACTCAAGCAGATGGAGTCCCTGACAGACACTAAGGAGCTACAAATGTTTCTAGGTTTAGCAACCTACATGGGTCCGTTTATTCCCAACTTGAGCACCCAAACCGCTTCTTTGCGTGAATTGGTGAAGAAAGACAACTCGTTTGATTGAACAGCTAGTTATCAGCAAGCTTTTGAACAAATAAAGGATTCCATCACAGAGGAAGTCACATTTGGATATTTCGATGCAAGCAAGGAAGTGACTATTCATGTGGTCGCTTCGCTCGGTGCCACGTTGTTGCAAGATGACAAACCGATTGCTTTTGCCAGTAAAGCATTGACCGACTTCGAAGCAAGATATGCTAACATGGAGCGTGATGTCTTAGCCTTAGTGTATGAGTGTGAACGGTTTCACACTTATTTGTATGGTCGCAGTTTCGTCGTGCAAATAGGTCATAAACCCCTGGAAAGTATTCATCTGAAGCATCTGACTTTTGTTCCTCCTAGGTTGCAGCGCATGTTACTTCGCCTTCAACGATCTGAGATACAACACATATCACGAATCGTTAGATTCTTGGTATGTGCTTTAGAATAGGTTAACCAGAAGACTATTCTGTGCAGTCATATGACGCAGTCAGTATGTCGGCACCTCTTCCCACCTCCCTTATATGTGTTGTAATTTTTTCCTGTATATGGCCAGATTCTGCTGGTGGACGTTTCGTCCCCGAGGCCCGCCCCCTGTACAGACTTTTGGTCTTTGATATATGTTGGCATTTGTGGGAAGTTGATGCTGGGTCGACATCGGGCCTTACAGACTAGTTTTTTGTGTTAAATGCAGTCATTTACATCTGACCACGATACAGCTCACCAATCTCCAATGTACGAGTTGCCACAGCGAAACAGCCCACCAATTACCAGTATACGAGTTGTCAGAGCATTTCCATCATAGCTCTCTAGATTTGTATCTAATACCGCTTATGCCGGTGCTAGGGCCGTGTGGTCATATCATCCAAGTTGCCACATGAACTGGTACAATAAAAGCGTACCTGAGATACAACACATATCACGAATCGTTAGATTCTTGGTATGTGCTTTAGAATAGGTTAACCAGAAGACTATTCTGTGCAGTCATGTGACGCAGTCAGTATGTCGGCACCTCTTCCCACCTCCCTTATATGTGTTGTAATCAAATATCTGCCCGGCAAAGAGTTGAAGATTGCAGATGCACTGTTAAGTTTGTTGAGGAGAAAAATCTTTTCGACAATATGGATGTGCAAATCCATGAAGTGTACCCACAGAAGTGCTGCAGAAAATTAGGGTACAGACCGGGGAAGATAAGGAGTTGAATGCCCTAAAGGATGTGGTATTCAAAGGGTGGCCCACCTCTGAGAAAGGGCTATCTGTAATAGTTAAACCTTATTGTAATTACAGGGATGGAGCACAATGGGGACATTCCTAACACTAGACCCCTGTACACTTACCCTCGGAGCCTGTGTGAAAGTTTGTCAGTTACTAACCGACGGACGGTCGTTCTCTTCCGGGACTCTGGCATCCTCCAACAAACTGCCACCATATCAGTGAAATAAACTTGAATGTGACATTAAACCAAATCTCTCCCCCCCCCCTAAGGGCCTCACATTGTCACAATGGGCCGTACAATGTGTGATATTGAAGCTCTAGTAGTGTAGACTACAACTGGGGAACAGTAGAGAAAGGGAAATTTCGCGGCTCCCCCTGGAGGCTCACCTATATCAGATTCCAATACACTGCATGGTACCTTGGGGATGTAATATTGTTGGCGATAATCGGATCGCGCTGCCGAGTACGGCTGGGACGGTGACGTTATGATGCGCCTGTGCACTTGGGGATCGACGTAGAGAAAGCGCAATTTCGGATGCCAACTGTAGATAGGACTATATTTTCCAATACGCTAGCAGATAAGGGCTTCAGCAGACTAAGACGACGTAGTGAAATACGCAGTCGATATGGGGTGGACAGTAGGGGATCATGGGTCTGTCGCGCCTGGTAGAGTTACCTCCCCTGTAGAGCACCGAGTACGGAGCGAGGGAGAGAGGTAAGTACAAATGAGCGGGCGTGAAGCGTGCCCAAAGCCCGTCTTAACGCCGTGGAGCCGCTATGAATGTGTTTACAAGTATAATCTTGTCCGTAATATGGACGCATTGGACATTTATCCAATCAGAAGACTTCATTTGAGAAAGTTTATCTTTGGCCATGTTTGCGCTTGTGAAATCAGAATTGGAGGAATATGCAAGAGGTGGAAAAAATTGACGACGTCTGGCGACTAAAAAGCAACCATATGACTCCGCAGGAAAGCTTCTCTCAGCACCTCACATTCAGATCCGAGAATACGATGAGTAAACGCCTCAAAATCGGGTAAACCTGGTAAATGCAAGAATACCCAGACAAACTAACCTGAGATGACCGACGTCGTTCGGCTTAAATATCCCACCAAAACAATAAAGCTACATATATTTGTCGAATGACCACCAATTCCCAGTGTACGAGTTGTCACGGCGAAACAGCTCACCAATTACCAATATACGAGTTGTCAGAGCAGTTCCATCATAGCTCTCTGGATTTGTATCTAATACCGCTTATGCCGGTGCTAGGGACCGTGTGGTCATATCATCCAAGTTGCCACATGAACAGGTACAATAAAAGCGTACCTGAGATACAACACATATCACGAATCGTTAGATTCTTGGTATGTGCTTTAGAATAGGTTAACCAGAAGACTATTCTGTGAAGTCATGTGACGCAGTCAGTATGTCGGCACCTCTTCCCACTTCCCTTATATGTGTTGTAATTTTTTCCTATATATGGCGAGATTCTGCTGGTGGACGTTTCGTCCCCGAGGCCCGCCCCCTGTACAGACCTTTTGGTCTTCGATATATGTTGGCATTTGTGGGAAGTTGATGCTGGGTCGACATCGGGCCTTACAGACTAGTCTTTTGTGTTAAATGCCGTCATTTTCATCTAACGACGATACAGCTCACCAATTCCCAGTGTACGAGTTGTCACAGCGAAACAGCTCACCAATTACCAATATACGAGTTGTCAGAGCAGTTCCATCATAGCTCTCTGGATTTGTATCTAATACCGCTTATGCCGGTGCTAGGGGCCGTGTGGTCATATCATCCAAGTTGCCACACGAACAGGTACAATAAAAGCATACCTGAGATACAACACATATCACGAATCGTTAGATTCTTGGTATGTGCTTTAGAATAGGTTAACCGAAGGGCTATACTGTGAAGTCATGTGGTTCTGTCAGTATGTCGGCACCTCTTCCCACTTCCCTTATATGTGTTGTAATGTACAGAGAGCGGGCTTCAGGGACTAACAATTCACCAGCAGAATTCTACCATATACAGGTAATAAATTGTAGTGATAGGCAAGAGGTGGGGAAAATTAACGACGCCTGGCGACTAAAAAGCAACCATATGACTCCACAAGAAAGATGCCACCCTTGCCAATATTCGACTGCTCGTGTGCCTCCTCCGTTTGGCCTAGAGGTGTAGACATTATGGAATCATGGGTCTGCCTAGCCTGGTACTTACCTCCCCTGTAGGATACCGAGTACAGAGTGAGGGAGTGAGTGAAGTATGAGTGAGTGAGGTACGAGTGAGTGAAGTATGAGTGAGTCAGGTACGAGTGAGTTATACTTGAGTGAGGTACGAGTGAGAGAGTGAGTGGTCATGTAAGATCATATGTGAACCATTAGAGTAAGTCTGTATTGACCCTCAGAACATACATCGTGTCGAATACGTGTACATGCTGTCAGAAGGCACCCTCTCGTCGGGATATTATGCTGATTACAAGCGTCTAGTCTGTCATTCATAACTCAGCCGTCGTCCATTGTGACATTAAGCCAAATTCCCTCTCTCTCTCTCCCGTCGTCCATTGAAGAATATCCGCGTCTATAATCCAAAGACCTATTCCATATAACAGCATTAGCACTAAATTCAAAAAGACAATCATAGTATACATAAACATAGGCTAGTTTCCTGCAAGAGAGAAGCCGTTAACAGTTTTCAATGATGCCGACATGATTTTCAATGATGCCTACAGTTTTCAATGATGCCGAGTTTTCGATGATGCCGACAGTTTTCAATGATGCTGAGACATATTCGTCTGAGGCACAGCCAAGAGGCACCGCCGAATCCACCTGATGCAAGACATCTTGGGTATTAGAGGAAGAAATGATCTGATGGTTCTGTCGAAGGACAATTCATACATCGCCGACTTGTATACCAAAGGGTCCCATAACCGGAATGTGTCTGTAAATTATTTCACCTATTTCCTCAAGGGAAGTCGTCCAGAGATATAGCAATTTCAGCCCATAACATATTGGCACCCAGATCACTACGGGCTTTGCGTCAACAGTAACTCGACCTCGTGGTCCATATGAAATCATTGGACAAGGATCCGGTCCATTTGGATATCAGGCAAAACAACGTCGATGTTGGAAATCCCAGACATAAGCTGGGCAGTGGCATATGGCAGCGCGATCACTGAAAAACACCTTTGAATGCATCATTAAGATCTAAAGCGTCCAAAAGTTGAACTATTAATACCCCCAGACGACTCAATCTTCCACAGTTCACCATGAGCACTACGACATCTACGCTGAGTAATGCACACTTTGAACCTGACGATGGGGATATTCTAGCCGAAACGTTACACCAAGCCGATGTTTGAATCGATGCCCCAGAGCATTCCGATGAAATGCACCAAACCGAGACAGACAGTGAGTGACCTACGCCAACGAGAAAACACTGATGTTATCATTGATACAGCTCAACCTGAGACTCTTGATGCAAATCTATGACGGCGAGAATGCATGCACAGTCATCTTGTCACGCTCATGGATGACATCGACGGTACGTCTTCTGCGGCAATATAAACAGATACTACCCAAAGTGGATACCTGAGCCCAGAGCCTGCCGACCCTTCATGGATTACAAGCGTCTAATCCGTCATCCATAATTCAGCCGTCGTCCATTAGAGAATATCCGCGTCCATAATCCAAAGACCTATTCCATATAACAGTATTAGCACCAAATTCAAAAAGACAATCATAGTATACATAAACATAGGCTTGTTTCCTGCAAGAGAGAAGCGGTCAACAGTTTTCAATGATGCCGGCAAGACATCATATGTTCCAAAATATCAAATCCGTACCGCTGAACACAGCTGGAGACAGCATATTATACCGCCTCACTTCTTCCGACTGATCCAAATGCTTACGAAGTGGTCCCTCAGAGCATCTGTTTAGTTATATGGTGTTGCTGCCTGTCAACGCCCGGCGACGCCCACCAACGCCCGTCTTAACGAGCGCAACGCCCATCTTAATATAAAAAACCCGTAACTGATAGATGAGCAATCGACGGTCAACCCATCAATATGGCTTATCGATGCTATCAGTGCGGCCGCACGTTCACCAGACACTACAATATGATGCGGCACCCGAGGATCCAGAATCCGAGTCAAATACTGATGCAGAAACTGCTGAGAGTCTATCCACTTATACTGAACGGTCGGTTGTTTTGATGCTGTACTCTTGCCCTTTAATTTGTCACTTGTAATCCATTTTACGTTGTGTATATATAGTAGTTAATTTAGTGTGACTTTGGGCAGCACTAACATGTTTACATTTTGAGAGCGACTTCATTCTGCACTGAATGAATGAATTCTATTTTGGCGTAGAACTCTGGAAGGTTCCAGATTACACATGAAAACACTAGTGCTGTGGAGAATTTTTCAGGCTGTTGTTTACCGCCTGATGTAGGACGTCATTTTCTGGAAAGATCTCTGTGAGGTATACATAAAGTGTGTGATGGAAGCAAGCGGAGAAAGTTTCAGCCTGTGTCCTGACCTGTTTCCCAGCCTGTGAGTTGAACTGCATAACTAAGTGGCATTCTGTTGTATTGAGAGAGATTGTCTTAAAGATATCTCATTTGATCCTGAGAGAACTTTTGGACTGTCGACAAGAGTTTTTATTTAAACGCGAAGTGGAATTACTAATCATTGAAGTACAGAAGTCCCGTGTTGGAGACGTGTGTAATTTCACGTTGAAGTCGACGTTGTTGGAAGTTTCCCATAGTGGTATTGTAGTTAGCCTAAACTTTGTGACATATTGTACCACATTTTGTAACTCTTATTATTTTGTGGTTGATTAATTATATAAAAATCTTTAACTGAACCATCCATCGGGTGTTTTGTTGTAATTTTGTTTGACCATTGTTTGGCTGCAGAGCTGGCTTCTGGGTCTGTTTTAAGAGCAAATATACAAATTCGTGGGTGCATAACAGATACTGGTAGTGAAGGTAATTTACAATAATTTTTTTACATTCATACACCCGAGAATGCATCAGCAATTACATTATTTTTACCAGTAACATGTACAACTTTCAAAGCATATGGCTGTAACATCAGACTCCAGCGAAGAAATCTTTGACTCTTGGTTTTAAATGTCTCCAAGAACACCAATGGTTGGTGATAAGTATACATAATTACATAACCAAAATGTTGCAAAGTCAATACAAGACTTAACATTCCCTTTCAATGGTGGAATATGCCCGTTAGTGTTTATTGAGTTTCTTGGAGTAATAACTCACAGGTTTGTTTATTCCAGCTTAATCCTCTTGAAGTAATACAGCTCCTACCCCTACATCGCTAGTATCAATACCCTGAATGGTTTAGGAAAGTTTGGGGCTACCAACACTGCAGATTTATCACAAGGTTTGCCTCAGCATGTCTGTCAAATAACTGCATAAGATTTTTCATATGTTCCTCCCAGATGTCACTATACACCAATACATCATCAATGTATGCAGCACAGTGCTCCAATCGGATTAATTCAGTGTTGAAAGCTGGTTGGAGCATTTTTCATACCAAAAGGCATGCTCTTGTACTGGCATAAAGCATCCGGTGTTACAAACGCAGATATTTCTTTAGCCCTGTCAGACAAAAGTACCTGCCAGTAGCCGTTTAGCAAGTCCATCTTCACATATGCAGCCCGACTGACCCTTTCAACACTGTCTTCAATTTTAGGAATCGGATAGGAACCAGTGCGCGTCACAGTGTTTACCTTACGATAATCTCTACAGTACCTCCAACTACCCTGGTTCTGTAATATCATGCTCTAGTATATAGTCTACAACCACGCCATTAACAGCAAGAGAGGTACAACCTGACTTGTCAGAACACACTGATTTGTATTCATGGAGCAAATACCCAACATCAGCTTTCTGCCGTTCAAACAAATGACTCAATTTAGTGCCAAGGTTCACTAGAATCTCTGAGTTTGAGAGTTGTGCTGCCAATGATTCTATATGAGACTGTTTTAAGTGTGGTCTATCAGGTTCTTCGGTTATGTTTGAGCCACTGTCTTCCTGACAAACTACATTAACTACCCCTAAAAGATAGACTTGGTTCACGTACATGGTAATCATTGAGCATGTTAATGTGACATACCCTCTGGGTTTTCCTCCAATCTGGAATACTATTAAAAACGTAGTTGCATTCAGAAAGTTTCTTCTCTAGACGATAAGGTCCACTAAACTTAATAAGACCAATACTTTGTCTCCAGGAAAAAAAGGTACGAGCCTTGGCCTTGGTGTCAAATCGGGGTTTATCAAGCCATAAAGCATTCTTTATCTCTACTACATACAAGGGATATCATTCATGGGATGTTTATTTATAGAGTTGCTCGAGTTTCTCATTAAAAATATCTAAGTAAAATTTGGTAACACAATATATCAACAGCATATAGGTATTCCAATGGACATTAATTGTGCACCCTTGTTGGCTGACCTATATCTGTTCTCTTATGAATATGACTATGTGCAGGCGCTTTCAAAAACCGATCCATTCAAAGCTCGTTCCTTCTCATTCACTGTAGATAGTCGCTATATAAATGACGCAGTGAAGGACATATATCCACCTTCACTGGATTTGAAGGGAACTACAGATAGCCCTAACGGCACAAATACTGAAGCGGGCCTTCTCTGTCATCGACTTTATGACAAAAGAGATGATTACAATGTCAACATCGTAAACTTTCTCTTTCTGGACAGTAATATTCCATTGGGAACTGCATATGGCGTATACATATCTCGCCTAGTAGCATTTGCTAGATTCTGTATTAAATGTGAAGATTTTAATCAAGATCACAAAACAATATTGCAGAATCTTATAAAACAGGGCTATACCAACAAGCGCCTCTACTAAAATTTTCTCAAATTTGGCGATACATATCGCAAGCTGATAGCAAAATACAAGCGTAGCATGCAGATCTATGGCATTACGTTTCGTAACTTGTGTCTAATTCAGCTTAACTCGGGGCTAGGGGCCGTATGTACCCATGTACTTCAACATCCTCATTGTGTTCATATGAACACTCACAATCAAAGCGTGACTGAGATACATCATTCTCTAGATGACGACTTTACAACGAATAATATATGGATTAAGAACACTGAACAGCGATACGGGTTTGATATTTTTGGAACATCATGAGGTCTTGCCGGCTTCACTGGAAACTGTTGACCCCTTCTCTAATGCAGGAAACTAGCCTATGTTTATGTATAATATGATTGTCTTTTCGAATTTGGTGCTAATGCTGTTATATGGAATAGATCTTTGGATTATGGACGCGGAATTTTTTTAATGGACGACGGCTATGAATGACGGACCAGACGCTTGTAATTTCAGGACCTTTTTTTAGAAGACTTAAGGTGTTCTTTGGCTACCTCGTATGCCTGTCTTTCTCTGAAGGTAGACACATATTCAAGAGATTAGTCTCCACAACCTTACTAAAACCGCCCTTTTATCAACATTGATGGACCTCTGACATCATGACCATACAATAGCTGAAATAGGTTAAATTACAACACATATAAGGGAAGTCCTTGTAGCAAATAGAACAAATGATATACCTTTGTCCCAACTGTCAGGGTACTGGAGAACATAAGATTTCAGAATGTTCTTCTTTATGTGGTTATATCGTTCTAATGGGCCCCTTGACTGTGGATGATAGGTTGTAGCCTTTAGTTGTCTAATGCTCAACTTCCTCATCGACATAAAATTTGACCCCTGGTCAGTTCGAATCTGCTTGGGGAGGCCAAACTGAATCAAATCTTCCACTACTGCCTTTGTGGTTGTTGTTTTCAAAGAAACTGCCGCAGGAAATCTAGTGATGATCGTCAGCAGGTATTTATATCCAAACTTTGTCCTTGGTAGGAAACCGACACAATCCACCTAAACTTTACTGGATGGTTCTTCAAATGACGGAATCGGTATAAATGGTGCTGGTTTTATTGTTTGTTGAGGTTTCCCTACCATCTGACATGTATGGCTGGTCTCACAGTATCTCACATCCTCGTGCAGTTTGGGCCAATAAATATGTTGCCTAACTCTAGCTGGAGTTTTTCTTATGCCCAAATGATCATCTATAGGGATGTCATGAGCCACCCATAAGATCTCATTCCGATAGCGTGGGCACCACATTCTGGACAGTGGTGTAAAACTGATCAACTTTCACTAGCTGGCTTTTTAGATGGTCTCCAATTTATAGAAACATCGGGGACTTCCTCAGCTTATTTTTCCGACAGTGCGGTCTCCATAATATCCCTGATAACAGGATCAGGACCTAGTTACTCGACATGCAGGAAATATTCCTGGAAACTCATTCTTCAAAACTTTATCCCCTGCTAAATAATTTCCTAGCAAAAATTACAACACATATAAGGGAAGTGGGAAGAGGTGCCGACATACTGACTGCGTCACATGACTTCACAGAATAGTCTTCTGGTAAACCTATTCTAAAGCACATACCAAGAATCTAACGATTCGTGATATGTGTCGCATCTCAGGTACGCTTTTATTGTACCTGTTCATGTGGCAACTTGAATGATATGACCACTCGGCCCCTAGCACCGGCATAAGTGGTATTAGATACAAATCTAGAGAGCTATGATGGAAAAGCTCTGACAACTCGTATACTGGTAATTGGTGAGCTGTTTCGCTGTGACAACTCGTACATTGGAGATTGGTGAGCTGTATCGTCGTCAGATGTAAATGACGGTAATTAACACAAAAGACTAGTCTGTAAGGCCCGATGTCGACCCAGCATCAACTTCCCACAAATGCTAACATATATCAAAGACCAAAAGGTCTGTACAGGGGGCGGGCCTCGGGGACGAAACGTCCACCAGCAGAATCTCGCCATATACAGGTAAAAATTACAACACATATAAGGGAAGTGGGAAGAGGTGCCGACATACTGACTGCGTCACATGACTTCACAGAATAGTCTTCTGGTAAACCTATTCTAAAGCACATACCAAGAATCTAACGATTCGTGATATGTGTTGTATCTCAGGTACGCTCAGGAATCGTCTCAACAATCCCTACTGTTACTGGAACAGTGACTAAATCATTCTTCAGGTTAACTGAAGGGCACATGAATATAATTCCCATCAATACCCAGAATCAATGCACCATCATTCATACAACTAGCCCTATCAGAGACTGTGACGCCCCAGTACTTCTTTGCTTTTAGATTTTGGACTTCTGGATTAACTTAGACAAGAAACCCTTGCAACCCTCTGATAACTGATTTCCCCGAACATCTGCCTTGTACAGACCTATGGGATGCTTTTAACGACGGACTGGTTTATTCCCGTCAGTCATTACGGAGTTTCCAACACTGTCTTGAGTGGACCTTTCTTCAAACAGTAGTGGCATGTAGTGCATTCCATGACTTTTGACTCCACCGTCTTCTTTTCCAACTCAGAACCTACCTTTTCACCTTGACCTTTTTCATCATTATGGCGAACACTAGCTTTTTGGTTGAACTTTTTGATTGCCCAAATTTTCCACCGTTCCCCATATGGGAATTTATCATTTTTCTTGTGAGTTAATTCGTAGTCACCAGCTGGAACTGCTGCCCTCTTTAACTCCTCTACCCTGTGTTCGTCCATGTTAGTCTTAATATCCAAGGGAATACTGGTTTTAAATTCTTCCATGAGAAAAACTTTCCTCAACTAGTCATATTCCTTCTCTATCTGTACCACCTATCAAATACCAAGTTCTTCTTCCTTGTAAAACCCACACAAGTTTTCCCTGGCTGCCTCTTCAAGTTTCTAAATTTCTGCCTGTAGGCTTCACACGGCTGTCAAAATGACAGCTTTCGCCACTGTGTCTACAAATTGTAGCAACATGGTCCAGAGATTTTCTAGCCACTTAAAACTGTGGGCAATTTTCTCAAAAGACATTAAATACATCTCCACCTCATCCTCATTGAATTTAGGAACCAGTCTAATATTCCCAGCTAGGTCAAATTCTGGGCTACGTCTTCCCTCAGATCTGGCAGATCCTCCCCTTGACAACTCCTAATTCAAGCATGAACAACTCGTGCTCTTTCTCTAGCATTCTCTGCTCTTTTTCCTCTCTTCTCTTTCCAGCCTTAACTGTTCTAATTTGATCCGTTCCACTTCACTTCCCTTTTCTAACCTTCACTTTTCCCTTTACGCTAACTTTACTAATTCTATTCATCCTTGTCAAGCTCAGATTCCTCATCACCTTCGACTTCTAGATTCAAATGCTCTCTTATAGCCTGGACTGTTTCATTCTTTCTCACACTGGCCGACAAAGTAGCATTTAAGTGACTGGTTGATGATTGCAACTCAGCCTTATGTAAATCCTCTAAATCACTTATGGACAGGTTTTCCTGCCCTGCAAATACTTAATCACTAAACTTAAATATGCAGTTCTGTTTGAGCAAACTCAAACCAATACCGGTTCAAATCCCGGACAGGCCCCCAATTTGCACTCACGAAGATGGTTCGGTTAAAGATAAAAAATTAGACACGAAGGACCCCTTGGACCAAAAAGATTTTCAAAGCTATTCATCAATTGTAAAGAACATACTAAGTAGAAATCATTTGTATGTCAAATACCTATGTCTAATAATTCAAACGGCAACAAGTGAACTTCATGCATCTGTAAATTTTGGTAACATTCTACAAATTTCACTGGCTGTCTGTTCAGTTCTTGGTATAAATAACATACTTATGCCACAGTATTAAGCCTCGGGTAAAAAATGCTGTTCGAAAAATTAAAATAGGATAGTTCTCCACGCATGTAGGTTTCCAGGATTATTACATATTAAAGCTTTCCGACTGGTGTCAAGTATCAGCACTTTAAACAGGAAAGCGGTAATTGAAGGTTTTGGCAACACCAAGCAGCTAAATGGTGGACAAGTATCCTGTGTGAATAGTATATCTGGCCAGAGACACAGACAGGCATCATACACCACCATGACCAGTGGCCCTTTTTTTCAACCAGATGATTTATTAGTTTATTCATGACCAAGTTTGACCTGGCATTGATGAAGACTTGAGCCGTCATTTTTAAAAATGTACCTGGTTTCATTCTGGTTTCGCCATTTCAGAAAATTCTGTGGCTTAACAGTTAAGATTTCCGCACATATTTAGTCTCGAGTCTTTAAAAATTTTCATAAATAAACCCAAGTCTTGAGGAGAAAAATGGTCTGTAGATGCATAATCAACATCATTCATTGAAAACTGTTTACCGCTTATCTTATGTGAGATCTGAACAAATGAAAGAATTTCCCAACTTTCCTTGAAAAGTAAATTCAACAAAAAAGCAGAAAGACGATAAATATGGTTTATTCATGATTGGATGAGAGAGGATGTCCTGATAGTACTTAATATAGTCGAGTGCTTTATTAAAAATAAGAGAGCCATGAGAAGTGAACGTTAGGACATACACTGATGACTTGATCAGTTTGGCTGGGAAGTCTACATTGTGAAGAAGCTACTCGTATCATGTTATCTATCCATTCAGTCACAGGATGTACATACAACTGGACTAAAACATAGCATTTATATGTACAATGTATGCTGTCAATCAAAACATTCCTTTGTCAAAGATTGAAATAATATGCAAAATGGAAGTCGGATTTCTGCTGAAAGCTGAATCACAAGACAAATCTGATGTTCTTATTGAGCAGTCATTCATTATTTTCACTATCAGATACATCACTTACTCAACACTTAACAAATATCATCAAACCCCAAACTTGACTTGATCTGATTTAAAAGCAACACTCACAGTCCAAAGAAGAAGTACAGATTATTAGAAACATGTACCGACAGGTTTGAATGAAAAAGTGAAAAATACATCAACAAGTTTTAACACAGACAACAGACATCTTTGGAACCGAAAGCCGTCAAAACACACCATTTAATGTAAAAGCGAATATAAAACTTGGAATCTATGAAAGCAGATTAATTGGTGGTAAAATAAACTTTCTTCCCCTCCCATCCATCCCTCCCCTTGTGTTGTCACTCTTCACAGTAGAACAACAGTTACATTGAGAGCAGTTGCTGATGAAGATGTTCTATGAACACCATAGACTATTTACAAAGATGAACAAAAAACACAAAATAAACAAATGAAAATGCTTTCTGTTTAATATTTCCGTCCCCTGCTTTGGCTCCGGTTGGATTTGAAGCCTCTCCCGCCGCCTCCTTGGGTCCTCTGTCCATAACCCCCATATCCACTCCCTTGTCCCGATCCATATCCGCCTCCAAAGCCCATACCTCCGCTGAAACCACCGCCATCAAACCCCATTCCGTCACCGAATCCATAGCCCCCAAATCGACTCTGAAGAAGGCGACTTTCGTAGTTGTCCATGAATCTTCCACCCCCACCAAATCCCATCCCACCTCCGTACCCACTGCCACCATAATTCTGACGATATCCCTGTCTAGGACCGCCCCCACTTTGACGACCTGCAAATCGTCCGCCACTTCGATAATCAGCTGGAAAATAAACATGAAATCTTGTTACACATTTTATCTCCAGCAAACAAGTAGGTGGGAAAAATATTCTCAACACTTACATAGCAGTGCTCTGAACCTAAAGTCTGTTTGTCCATATAAAACTCCCTAATAAAGGTTTGATGTACTGAGGCTGTGTCTGGGATTGATCAAGTTCATCGGGCACCCATGTTTTGACCGTAGCCCCAGTTCACACATGGTTTAATTGGGCGAGTTGTACAAAATATCACATTCAGGTCACCTTATTCCGCATCCTCTCGAGAACAGGGAGAATCGCCAATGTCAATTCTGAATCAGTGACAGATTGGGTAAATATCTTAACTCTTTGGCAACATAGGCAGAGGAATCGGTTGGGGGGGGGGAGGATGCAGGTGGGGATATTGAATCATTTACTGATATATTAAATCATTAAGTCACTTCCACATACTAAGGTGAAGCATTTGTATGTGTAGATTTCCATAGCCAATATTGGAGGCCGAAGTATCTTAATTATTGTTAATCTGTCGTCAACAAGTGAGAAGACCAGAACTACTTCAATGTGAAATAATTTTAGCTGCGTGTGGAAATTAAATTTACAGTGAATGTCTTCTAAAGTCAACAGACGACTGCCACATTTTTCCGGAAGTCTACTGAAACAGGTTACAAATGTTCCTAGTTCTGTACATGTCCGGGAAGATCTCAACTAAATGCTACGTTCATTTGATAAACAGTAGGGTAAAATCACCTGCTGTTGTTGGTTCGCTGTCTGCAAATTCTAGGAAGATTTCCCGATCATCGACGGTAGAACCATTATGTTGTTTTAAAGCCTTGTGGGCATCCTGTGATGTCTTGAATTCAATGAAACCCACCCTGAAAGAAAAAGAATTAACATGTTAACTTATCACATCTTCCCTTCTACATGTCAAGAGAAATGGAGATTCAATACAATTCAACTATGACGTGACTGAATTCATAAACAGTGAGCAGAATCATAAGTTGGCTGTATTGTAGTGTTAGCCTGTTTGTTACTTCACAGTGCATATATAATCCCTCTAATAACTCTACAACATAAATACACTACTTAGAAGCCAGTTCCACAAAATATTCTGCCTATTTTCCGTTCTGATTGTTCAAAACTGTTGGCAATTGGATTGCTCTTCAAGATGTTGACCATAGAAATGTCATTCAAACTAAGTCGAGTTGAAAGGCAGTTTAAAAGTGACTGAAGTATTGGAGGGATTAATTATCACATCTCCTCACAATTCAGTTCTACTAAGTCAAAATAATGAACTACTTCACAATCCACTTATCCAGAATCAGAAGTGAGGATGACCATTATGAATGAGTAAGTGAATGGGATTACGTCAAGGTCACCGCCAGCAACATTTTCGCCATATTGCAATTAAAACTAGTTATGCAATATCAACAATCTGTTACCTATTTTACATACAAACATTTTTTCTTTACCCAGGTTAGTTGCCTCTCACTACAAATTGTCAGCGATCAGAGGTCCTGTTCTTTTCACGCCTGGAAACCCCAATGAAGATGCAGGTTATCAAAAGTTTTAAATAACACGCAACTCCCAAATTTTGTCTTGAATATCCTACCCTTTGGATTTCCCAGTCTTTGTTTGTCGTAAAACTCTGGCTGACACAGCATTGGAGAAGAAACCCTTAAGTCTGTCCTGTGTCGTGTTGTAATTCAGATTTCCTATAAACAGAACCTTCTTTCCACTTCCATCTATATAATGGGTAAAGTATAACAAGTCAGCTTTTTTTTACAATCATGGCAAACTCACTTTTGAAACTATCCCGTTATGGGACGAGGCTATGCTTAGTTAAAAGTTAGCACCATATTCAGAAATATTATAGTTAAATTGAGAAAATAAGTTTACATAAAACTCGAAATCTGAGCTTGTGATTTGGTTATTACCGTAACACCAGGTTAGTCACAGATTATTACAAGCTGCCCGAGGAGCTGAGGTCCTATTATTTTCAGACAAGGAAACCTCATTAAAATAAATAATACATGTTCATATGGGAAAAAACAACAAACTTTCACATATCTCTGTCTTGAACACTAAAGAAAACTGAACAGCTAAAGGCCAGACAAGCCACCAGCTGATCAAGCAGCCAGGCATCAGCAATCTATCAGAGGGATTTCTACGTAAACTGTCCAAATAGGATGATACATACATATTTAGGTTACATGTACAAGTTTAGTTTACAAGTTCATCCATAAAGTGTGTTCGGATATCAAAGATACACCTTTGCAATGACAATTTACCTGTTTTCTTGGAGCGATTTTCCTTTTTCTTCTTGGGAAAATAGTTGCCTACAGACAGTTCATTTCCCTCCATTTTCTCTCCCTTTCTCGTTTTTATAATCTCTTCTACTTCTTCTTTGCTTGGCAGCTCAATAAAAGCAAATCTGTAAAGGCAGAACAAGTTCATGTTCTTGAGAAACTAGAGGTTCCGCTTTGACCCTTGAGTTGCCGCTCCGGCATGAAGCCTATGCTGGTTGTTTTTTGAGCAAAAACATACGTCTCCCCCCAACCTCCCACCTTGCCTTGAATGGGCACATAATTTAAGGGAAAGTGCTATAAAATGAATGTAACAATAAGTATCTTAAACAAAGCTGCGTATCTAAAAATATTAATTGCAAAGAAGCGATTTTCATTGTATATACATGTACAAGTAGATGAACGGTTGGACGGACAACGGACACGGATGAATGCATGCACACATACACTAAAACCTGATCAAATGTGGAGGCTATCCCAATGAAGCTTCCATCCAAGTTTGGTGAAATTCCATCCAATAGTTCTCAAGATATCTTGCAGACAAAGCCTGTATATACATGTACAAGCAGATGGACGGACGGACGGACACCGGACGAACGCATGCACACACACACCAAAACCTAGTTAAATGAGGGGGCTATCCCAATGAAGCTTCCATCCAAGTTTGGTGAAATTCTGTCTAGTAGTTCTCCAGATATCTTGCAGACAAGCCCTGTATATACATGTACAAGTAGATGGACGGACGGACGGACACCGGACATGGATGAATGCACGAACACACACCAAAACCTAATCAAATGAGGGGGCTATCCCACTGTAGCTTCCATCCAAGTGGAGTGAGATTCCGTCCAGTAGTTCTCAAGATATCTTGCAGACAAGGCCTGTACATACATGTACAAGTAGATGGACGGACGGACGGACACCGGACACGGATGAATGCACGCACATACACCAAAACCTAATCAAATGAGAGGGCTATCCCAGTGAAGCTTCTATCCAAGTTTGGTGAAATTCCATCCAGTAGTTCTCCAGATATCTTGCAGACAAGCCCTGTATATACATGTACAAGTAGATGGACGGACGGACACCGGACATGGATGAATGCACGCACACACACCAAAACATAATCAAATGAGGGGGGCTATCCCACTGAAGCTTCCATCCAAGTGTGGTGAAATTCCGTCCAGTAGTTCTCAAGATATCTTGCAGACAAGCCCTGTATATACATGTACAAGTAGATGGACGGACGGACAGACACCGGACACGGACACTCATATCAAACGCAAACCTAGTCAAATGAGGGCTTATCCTAATGAAGCTTATCCAAGTTTGGTGAAATTCCATCAAGTAGTTCTCCAGATATCTTGCAGACAAGCCCTGTATATACATGTACAAGTAGATGGACGGACGGACGGACGGACACCGGACACGGATGAATGCACCCACATACACCAAAACCTAATCAAATGAGGGGGCTATCCCAATGAAGCTTCCGTCCAAGTTTGGTGAAATTCCGTCCAGTAGTTCGCCAGATATCTTGCAGACAAGCCCTGTATATACATGTACAAGTAGATGGACGGACGGACGGACACCGACATGGATGAATGCACGCACGCACACACACCAAAATCTAATCAAATGAGGGGGCTATCCCACTGAAGCTTCCATCCAAGTGGGGTGAAATTCCGTCCAGTAGTTCTCAAGATATCTTGCAGACAAGGCCTGTATATACATGTACAAGTAGATGGACGGACGGACGGACACCGGACACGGATGAATGCACGCACATACACCAAAACCTAATCAAATGAGGGGGCTATCCCAATGAAGCTTCCATCCAAGTTTCGTGAAATTTCATCCAGTAGTTCTCAAGATATCTTGCAGACAAGGCAAGGGGACGGACAGACATCCATCCAGGCAGACAGACATCCATCCATCCAGACAGACAGACGGACAGACAGACAGACAGACAGCACAAACACTAGATGTCTCCCCCCAACATAGTTGGGGGAGACATAATAAAATTTAACCAGATCTACAGTTGTGTAAAGGGCATGGCAGGAAAGAAGGTCTTCGATCCTTCAAGATTATTTTATGTGTGATGGACTTCAATAACCTTTCAAACTCGGAAATGATTTGGGTTAAGCCAATTAGAGTCTATGGGGAAAAATAGCAGTATGCAACAGTATCCACTTCTACACAACAATAGATCTGAAAGAGTACAAAATTCCTTAATATCAATGTGTCATCCTGTGATAACAGATACATTTTCAGGAGTTCTATGTTCCAACATACCCTCTCTTTTGCCCATATCTTGACATGGGAAAGATAATTTCCTTGGCAGTGGGGTAAAGCACCCTCAGATCAGATTCGGTGGCTGTTCGGGGTATGTTTCCAACAAACAGGACACACTCTGGAGCTGAAAGGATAGAGAGACAGTACATGGCAAAGCTGTCACATCACCCCTTCCCAATCCTCTTCCTATAACATTGTATTGTTTTTTGTTTATTTTATTTCAACAACAATTATTAGATGATTAGTGCATTGGGAACCTCTGACATGGATTATTTTCTATTGGATGGACAGGTACATGTAGCATGAAGAAAATCTAACTGGTGACTGAAATCTACAGGACACTTTCATACTCATATTTTATATACGTTATTCTTCTGATTTTTCATGAACACTGGAACAACGAGAGAATTTATCACAACTTTGAGCATACACCAACAAGTTTTTTTTTAATCATACAAGGCGAGGTATTTAATTTATTACTAGCAATAGGCCATAGAAATGTAATTTTTAAATACATGAACCAGCAAAAAATGTGAAGTAACAATAGAGGTAAAAAGGGACTATCTTTCCAGATGACAAATTAAAGGATACTCACGTGCATTCAGATCATCAATATCAGCATCTTTGATTTCTTCAAACTTGACCTCTCGGCCATCCACTTCTTTCCCATTCAGTGTGAGAAATTTCTCTTTGTCCTCCGGCTTGATCAGTTCTATCTGACAAAACCTGTGCAAAACCAAACATACAAATATGGGAACCGTCACTAGCATTCTGACAGCCAATGTGATGGACACATTAAGATGTTAGAGTCAGTTTGGATTGATACTGATCCCTCCAGACAATTCTCAACATGATTATATCTATGATACAATCATGTTGAGAATTATCCATCTCGGTGATGTACATACATCATACAAAATATGCCCATGCTTGCAGATCTCGAGGGGGAGGGGGTCATTAGAGGGTGAGTCCAACCATCTGCAACAGAGTACTCATACAAAAACTGCATTATACGACCTCATCTCACAATGGGCATATAAAATGTCATTTCTCTCATTTAATTTCTGGTCACAGTGACAAGCTACTGAAAGAATACGGATATTCTTGGATCGGACGAAGGATGTACGTGGACAGATTATGAAAGCTCAATGGAATGAACACAAAGTTTAAATCTTCTCTCTTCTTCTATCCAGAACACCAAGACAGCCTTCAGTTCCAATGGCTTATACCCACCATTCCCACTTCTTCTCAGAGCTTTTGCTCGTTATGTCTCCCTTAACCTCCAGTTCGTTTTCTGTCAGGAAATCCTTGAAGGCTTCAGTGAAGACCTCCTCCGATGAACAGGTGGCATACACATTCATCATTGCTGAGAATACAAAGGGATACAAGATCATAACAGGGACAGTACACACAAAGGTCAAGGTCATCGCAATGACCTTCATGATTTAACATGATGAACTGAACTTGTAGTAATGAAGTGTACATCAATGGGGGTTCGACATTGGCTGGGTTCAGACTGGAGTGGTGACAGCATTCTCCACATCTTTGAATTATCATACGCAAAATATTTTCACTGCAGGGATCACCATTCAGTTTAAAATTTTCTTCTATAAAAACATGTTAATTACTCATAGATGAAGACCAATAACTGATTATCATTGTCACCATTAAGGTGTGAATTTGTGACTAATTAATGAGAATACCTGGCTGTTCTACTTTGGCTTTCTTAGCCTCTTTCTTCCCATCTTGTGCTTTCTTCCTCTTCGTCTGTTTGTTGTCCTTAGTTTCAGTTTCTTCATCTCCGTCTTCCTCCTCCTCCTCTTCATCTTCATCACCCTCTTCCTTGTCTCCATCTGTAGTAATCACAGTCAGGACAGTCATATATGTTGATGTAGGAGCACTATTGTGGTATGTTATGGCCATTTAAATTGTGAGGACTCCGACTTTCAGACTCGGACTTTCAAAGAGGAAGTAGCATAATATCAATTTTGGAGTGAGCTGAACCTTCAGTTATTATTTGCTAAAGGCATTTCAACTCAAAAAGGAAAAGAAATAATAATGTTTGAAACATTCTTAGATGGCAGAAAATTCAAACATAGGCTTTGGTTGGTTAGTATTGTGCAAGCCCGGCATTTGGATGCTTTGTTGATGCTATGAAGAATTCCTGTTCCAGGTATGATACTGTACTCTAGCCCTCCTTTAAATTAATGTTTTTAATTCATGAAGTTATGTTGTGGAGATATAGTAGTTAATTTCTGTGGTGTGGCCCTGGAGCAGCTGTAGGCTTCTGTGTTTGTGCTAAATGATAGATGTATATTGTACATACCACCCTTTCCTTCACCATCTTCCACATCCTGCTCTGTTTTCCCATTGGTATCTTCAGTTTCTTCAGTTTCTTCAGCAGCACTGTCTATAATATAAGTAACACACTTGATTGATTCTGGAATTTAAGATACAATGTGAGTCTACTGATATAGCCTAGGGGCAAACATCATTTGGATGTTTCCTCGTCATTACAATCCACATCTCTGAACTGTAGCATACACAGAACAATATTCAATGATCAACTGATTCACGGGGACCTTGACCTTAAAATGAATTGAGTTCTTCTATGTCACATGGATAAGATCTATTCAAAGTCGGGTCCATTCCATCACCTGGCACTAGAGATATTGCACAGACATCAAAATTTAACGGAATGACCGACAGACGGACACAACTCGGACCCCCTATCGCAAAATACAACCTCGTCTAATGACATATGAAAATAGAGTGGGAAAGGCACATATCAGGAGGTCAGTATTTAGTTTTTCAGCATTTTCATAAAAGCAAGAGTCTTAAATATCCCTTGCTGATTAAATATTATGGAACTGTGCAAAGTAGAAGCCAATGGCACCCATATCTAGGATCATATTGTCTTGAGACTTGGAGCATTCAATTATTACATATGTAAGGTGGAGGGGGATGTTACAGGCACATACAGAGGGAGGGGTTCAAAGCCACAGCGTATGCGGTTTCCGCATATAGAATTTTCTTACAAACCAAGCACAATCAACAATGCACAGAAAATCCCTGGTTATAGTAATGCCATCTGTATAACCTCATACACTGATTAGGTTTTCTCCCTTTGGGGGAATTGGGGGAACAAGTCCTCAATCGACTAATCGAGCTATGCAAACAGAAGCCACAAGTGTTGATCATGGCGTATAGGCGAATGCTCCCTCATTGGTCTTTTCTGATGGATGCGCAGATAAAGCAGCCATGTTCGTGAGCTGTCTACCCAATACGACTAATGAATTGAACCAATAGTTTTCATATTATCATGTCAGCTGGAACAAAGCTTAATTCCGTTACGGACTGCAGTTACGGCTGTACAGTTTCAAGAAGTTCAGTAAATCCGAACTCAAGACAAAATTCAGACACATCTACTCGTATAATCAGTTCTGGAATGTGGAGACCTTGATCTTTGAGTTTTTTTGGAATCAAATGGACAACACCTTTATGAAGATTCAAAAGTTTGATGATTCAAAAGTTTGAGGATACAAAACTGAAGGGGTAGTCTGCAGCTGGAAACAGTGTTTAGGTTCTGTGACCTTGCCCTTTTATCTTGTAATCAAAAGAGCTATCTGTTCAATTATCTTTAGTAAAGATTTGAAGTGGATTGAGTTGATGGCTTTGAAGATATCGTGCTAACAAGAATTTGTGGTATGTGGGCACAGCGATTCTATATCCCCCGCCCGATGCCTGAGCAAAGGATAACAATTCAGAATATAATGGTTCCACTATTTGTTACAGCAACACTGTCTGAGCTCCAATATATTTTAGGTGTTGTCTAATAAACAGCAAGGTGTAACACCTGTGCTAAACACAACCATAGTCAATAGATAGTCGATAACTACAAAGTTTGCTTCTCACTGTCATATTATGCCCCAGTCAAACCAATAAATTTTGAAGATTCGAAATCATGGAAGTCTTCAGAACATTTATAATCCAGTGACATGCGAGTTTCTTATATGTGGTATATCATCAAGGTCATTGTGCTACCAAAACCTACCTTCTGTCTCAGCAGCATCCTCCGCTAACAGCATCTCTTCTGTGGCATCGTCGGCCTCCTCAGCCTCCTCCCCACCTTCTGCCTGATCTCCACCCACCTGTCGGATCAACAGAATAATATAACAATATGTTCAATATTTATTCTATCAAATACCATATTCATCATGTTGGCAGAGCTGAAGGGTGAGGCCATATTTTTCACAGAAAAGGCTGCATGTTTGACATACAGACAATATAGCTTGCCATGTGATTTTCCATCATGCTGCCTTCTTTTAAGGATATTTTACATCCTACACAGCCATTTGCATATCAAATTAATGCAGTCCAAGGCGGGTCTTTTCACGGGTTCCCGTCAGAACTCCTGCCAAATAATTCATGGAAATCTCCATTAAATTTTAGCAATCTGTATAGAAACAATAGTTTGGAGTCCCATGGAGACCTGTAGAGTTAGATTGTCACAATCTAATGGATTCCCATACATTTTGACGAATAGCCAGGCCTGCAGTATTATGGATGCTTCTTCATTCAAATGGGTCCGGAGATGCTTTAGAATGATGCACAGTAGGTTAGACAAGAACTTGTACTGTCAACTGGTTACTTCGTAGGTCTGGTAATAATTGCTAATCTTTCATGGCAGATGTGTTACTAGTGGCGGAGAAAATCACGGAATCCCCCCCCCCCCCACCAAATCCCCTTCTGAAAGGTGCTCGGTTGATAGTGCATAATAATAAAAGAAATGAATACAGGTGACGAACCAAAATTTAGTGTTAATGATGAAGGTAAATGTTGTGTATACCTCAGTATCTTCAAGCTCGTCCACTGGTACGACATCAGTCACATCACTGGTGTTCATCTCCTCCTCCTGACTCTCTTCTACTGCTACCTCCTCATTCTTTGTTGGGGTTTTCTAAATACACACATCATTGATCAGCGCAAGTGAAGGAAGCTATTTATACCATTACACAACTCTAACCGTCCTAATTAATATGCATTTATCATGTTTATACATATATCTCCAAACTACAAATACCCCCAATGGCCATTCTCTGATTATACTGTTAATGTGTTTACTCCACGAATATTGTACTTCACTCTGCATAATGTTGAAGGTAAATCTGAGCTTGGGGAATTATCTCCTGAGTCCCCGTATCTGCTCTCTTCATCATTCTGATGTGGATTCATGATGTCAAACTGATGACAGACAAGCAAGTGTGATAAGCAGAGCGCTGTATGTTATATTTCGCACAGTTGACCAGTTCATTCTTCAATGTGAATGGTCTGATTTCTCCTGTTTAAGCCATCTCACCACAATGTAATGGTGACTTCAAGTTCAGTTCGGCAGAAATCGCTTCATTGCTATTTTAATCAGTGGACCAAACATGTTTCACTTCGATAAACAAAGATGAATGAACATAACGAAGAGAAGTAAAAGTTGAGAAACCCGACATGTGGACCTTACATGATCCTATAATTGTATATTTAATACATGCCAGGCTGAACTATTGTAAAGGGCCAGTTTTTGGTCATCAAATTTGTATACAGAATAATTAGTGATCACTGATGTTGGTCATACATGTTATTCTTGTCCATGTGAAAGATCTCAAGACTGATTTTTTTTGACAATGCCACTTTCTTCATCGCCTTGATGCAGATGTCATCATACTATGTGGTACATTTAGCTGACAATGTCACATGTGATATTGCCTCATGGAATATGGAAGGTCCATCGATGGAGTTTGATCCAATGCAGTATGTATCCTGTCATGGTAATACTGACCAAGTCACAGTAGCCTCTGGGTCAAGGGTAACTTTCAATTGCTTTTGACGTGTGTAATCTTTATTGCCAACCAGATATCAGGTACTACTAGTCTCTGAAATGTCTCCAGAAAACATCTTGTCATCTATAGTAAATGTCACATGATCAGTTTGGCTTTGGCCAATGATACCACAACCATCATTTTCCAAGGGAATGTTAATTTGTCATTACACTTCTTGGCAGCAGGATCATCAGCTGACAGTTATTGGCATTATGCATCCAAAACATTTCACAGTGAGGATGAGCTTGGTGTACAACAAGACATTAAGAGGTATATTTAGTTGACCTCATCTGCATAGAATGGCAGATATACACTTTGGCTGAATATGGTTAAATAAAGTCACCATACTTCACCACCATGGATAAGAGAAAACTGTTGTACACATAGGATTATGCTACATGTATACCTTGCAATAAATGTTCTGATAAGCAAAACAATTCTTACCTATGATACTTATCATAAAGGGTTAGAACGTATAACATTTCATGTACATATAAGAGTAGAAATTACATTCATGATCCTTCCTGCAAGACCAGTTGCTGAAGAGCATCATTTGAAGCCATTCATCTTTTGTCCAACATGAAAGATCAATAATCAAAGCTGTACACATGCAAACTTTCACTGGCTGCCCATGTCCAGTTCTGTACACATACACAAGATATCCAAGTATGGTATATGGCTCATCAAGTACACATGATCAAGATGAACTGCCAAGTGTTGTCAGTATTGTTGGACTTCCTCGTGAGGCTGGTATCTATTATTACATCAGAGTCTGTAAAATGTCACATCTGCATAAAAACAGCACGACTTACGGATACACATATGCCGCCAACCTGTCTCAAGTAACTGCTTTCTTGGAGTATATTGAGCGCTCTTCAGTATCAATGCGCATTGTGCATAACCTTCCCCATAATGGGATTGTCACTTCTTCATCAAACAATGGCCAGGTTCATTCTATCAGGCTCTATCCTCTGATGTGATCATGTAGGGTAGTTCCTGGTTACAGAGGACCAATGAAAAATCTGTTGTACGACCGTACAACAGCTCCGATGAAAGGTATCAGATATAATCTAGGAAACTTGCTGGTGCCAGTCTGTTCATTCCTCCCAAAATGGTTACCCTGACTGTAAAGTTTGCATGTGTACAGTGTTCAGTGGGCATAGCAGAATTATACAAGTGACAAAACATTGTGTGGGTAGTAATTAAACACTGGTCAGACATGTATTTACCTATACAGGTCACTGTCCCGATTGGTCAGTGGCTGGTCCCTGGACCGGTGTATCAGGGGCATCCCAGTTTCTCAACACCAGCTACATTGGCATTTTGTTAGTGTGTGTATACGAGAATCCCTATCGGGTCTCAAAGTGGCCCATACTTGAGCTTGGGGATGATTATACAGACCCCTTTGTACAACATGCTTAAATTGGCTTCCCCTGGAGTTTTACAGTACTCCGGTGCCAATCAAATACAACACCAACAAGATCAAGCATAAGATCATTGGCAGCACAAGATTCTAGCTACAATGGTTAAAGTAGTTTGCTGCCCAGGGAAACCTGGTCAAAGGCTCAGTCTAACTGAAATGCAAAATGTCACGGAAACTGAAAGTCATAGCTCGATCTTGGTGTGATTCTAGAACATGTGTTGAACACAAGGGTCACTAGGTCACACGATATGTTGTTTCATTGCAGTGGTCTTGAATTGAAAGGAAGAACTCTCTCTTCTGTTCTGGCTCAGTATTGTTAGTCATAGCCAAAGGTGTTACATTTTCTTCGCTTAGACTACAACTACTGGCCAAGGGTTGTTAGGTGTGTGTGTATGGTCACACATTGGCTTACAGCACCTGTACAAGGATCAGGGTAAACATGATAAAGAAATCTTGTATTTATTACTAAGTTCCCAAGTGTAAGCAGATGTCTGTCGATATCTCTCTCTTTCTCTCTCCTCTCTCCATCCACCTGCAATCTGAGTAAAAATCACAACATTCATCAGTTCAATTTGAATAAGTTTAATTTTCCGATATTTATTGAAATACATGTACATATTGATTCATGAAACATTTCAGGAAGCCAAATTCTGTTTTTCGTGAAGTCTTATTTATTTCAGAAAATTGGTCATTTATTACAGAAATTGCAGAACAAATTTTTCAATATTCCAGTATACATACTACATAACATAAAGAATGGCACAGAAAGATAAATGTTCATGGGTTCATGTACCTCAGTTCTGGCTGGCTCGTGTAAACAAGATCTTCAGGACAAATAGTCGCACTGAAATTTGCAGGTGAGATAAATCATCTTCCTGCTGATAATGTGACATTGAATTACCATTCTGGTCTCAAATAGCAGGACATGTAGCCCAGGAGATACAAGTTCAACCCAATTTTCTGTCATTGGTGTCAGGTGATTCTATACCTCCATGGTTAGAACATTAGAGTTGTCCAGTTTATTGCATTCTCATGACATCAGATTGAATACCTCCTACTGTCAGATATACCCTCTGATTGCAATGGGGTTAAATTGCGGCATGAATATTTTTATGCGCATGACTCTCGACTGATCACCATGGTCCACTTGTAACCAATGCAGGCTCAGCATGCCACAGCAAAACAAGGCATTGTACCATGGGTTCTTGTGTAATAATTTAGCATAAAACTTGTTAAATTAATTCATTTACAAGATATACTGGATGTATTTTCCATCTCTCTCATATGCAGATACATGCTCCCCGTGTCAATCAGAATTGATACAGACCGAATGCGCATGTGCAGTGCACCACTTTTTTCTGCACAGTGCAGTCAGAGGGTATTACACCGAGCGACAGTTCAGGGGATTACAAACTCTGACAATGGGAGAATGAGTTTATGAAGCTCCAACAAAAATGGTAACTGTACACTACCACATACTCATAGCCACACTGACAAACACTGAATGGAGAGCAATCAGTTTTGTCCATACCACTGCTGGCAGAAGAAGAACTAAGATAACTCATGTTCCAGGTTTTGCACTGTGTTAAACTTGATCGTTATCAGGGTTGCAGCAATTCTAGGCCAGTTTCTCACCCATATAAACAGCACGACTCTATGCACTGCTATCAAGCCAGTTGGCCATTTTTAACCTGAATTTCAAGAAATAAATACATTATACTGGTGGGATTCTGTTAACATCAAAGGTGGTCTCTCACTAGCAATATGTACAGCCTTAGATCCAAATTGTATGTGTGCTGGGATAACACATATACATAGTATTAGCCAGCCACACGTCTTCCTGTCTTTGAGTCGGGCAGTCAGTCAGTGAGACGCTGAGACGGGCGGTTACAAACTGAGACGGGCACTCATAATTATTGTATTAAAACGCCTATGCACGAGACGGGAAGGATGTCCGACATCACAAGAAGCTTCAAACATTGAGACGGTCAATTAAAAAACGAGATGGCTATTGTTTATTGGTAATGTTTAGTGCATATCCCGGAGACGGTGTGTTTTCCAAGAGCAAAATAATTAAACAAAACTCGTGAATAAACAAACTCAAACGTGGCTGTTGTGTGACGTCAACCACGCGGAAATCCCCTGTAGTCTAAGAAATCCAAGGCGTGAACTTGAAAACGAGGGCAACCCTGTTCCTAAAGGTTTTCTCATTTCGTCTGTCACGCGCATAGATTTTCCAACCCACTGTACCGTATGCAGTTTGAAGAATGATTAAGCCACTGAGAATGTGGTCTCTCAACTCTCTGCACAAGGGTACTACGATATCATCCCCCAAAACAAATCAATCTCTCTGCGCGGAGATTGGTTTTACTCCATGAGAGAATTTCAAAGCGGCAAGATGTCAAAACGAACTAACAAGGCCTCTTATTGATAAATTTCTTCAGCAAGGAAATCGTCGAGTCATGTATGTCGGAGTCTGACAGCGGAGATTCGAGGGATGACGATGAACTAACTGTCCGCCGACCGGCGAATGCAATGTGTGACCCGCGGCCTCCTGGTTAGTGAAAGAGAAACTGCCGAACATCGTCACCAGTTCTGTTGCAAAAAACGCAAAATAATATAGCTGAGAAATTTATCGCAAGCATGGACCAACATTTTTCTTGGCTCTCAATGATGCCGTTAAATACAATGCAAATGCACAGTGTATCATCAAGGACGTCGGCTAGGGGCTTGGAGTGATGAGACAAGAAAATTCAGGTTATTGTTTTGACCAAAACGCAACAACGACGACGTTTCTTTTTCAAGGGCCTATTTCATTCTAGTTCTTACATAACCTCATTAGCGGCTATATTGAATAAAATAAAATAAAATAAATGAAGAAAAATCATTGATATAGAATGTACATGTTTGAAAACAAATTAACAGACCAAACTAAAAAATAATGAAAACTGAACAAATAAAGTTATTAACCCTAAAGTTAAATATAATTCAAAATAAAAAATAAAATAAAAAAAAAGATCACTGGATTCTGGTTTGTGTGAGTTATACAAGAGTGATCACTCTCTCCAATATTATTCTTCATTGCATTGGCAATTTTGGGAAGAGTGACCCTTGAAAATTTAGATTTTGTTCCATTTTTATATTGCATAAAATGACCCTCAAAGTATGTAGAAACAGGCTCACAGATGTGCTCTCTACATGGCCAGAATTGCCCTAGAATGCATCTCAGAGCATCTGGACCCCTGGGGCTTCCGAGGCCTGGGCGGCCCCTGGACCCCGGCATATTTGTCCTGTGATAGTAACTGGGTGAGACGCCTGGTTTCCTGATTCTGGCTAACACTCTGCACATATATATTTCTAATACCTCATAGCATGGTTACACGTAACTGTTGTGAACATACACAATATACTAAGTTACAACACTTTCCCTCAGGTCAATACAAATTTTATTAATAAAGCAAACCTTACTGCCGCACCACCATCTTCAACCTTAGAGAGATAATTCATGTTCCATGTTTTGATTCGAAATTTGATGTATTGAGTATTTAGTATACTTGAGTATTTAAGTATAATGAATTTGGATCATGAAAATTACACAATATAAATAACTGATCTTTTATGCCACTTTCTCATTTTCTATTTCGGGACAAGACTTGGAGAGGTCTACATTTAAATAAATCTTGTTTAGAGGGTTACAGAGGATAAGAAACTGTCAACAGAGATAAATATCTGATGATAACAATTGTTAGTCTGTAACAAGTCATGACAATTATGGTTTCGAATGTAAAGATTGTGTGGCTGAAACTCCAACTCACCACTTATTCTATTCTAATCGGACAGCTGGCATCTTCATGTTGTCATTCAAATACATATTTTACACACAAGTCATTTGGTGTTCAAGTAGCATACATGTACAAAACAATATTTCACAAGTGGTCAAACAGTCCAGTCAGTCATGTTTGATCATGGGCTATGGTTAATGACCAGACGAGCTTGACCAGATAGGGAGAAAGACCAGGTGAGGCTTGTTGCCGATATAAAATAAATACAGATAATCAAGTGTATTGCTAAAGCAAACCTCCTTCTCTAATAATAGACATTAGCTTTGCTCCAGCGAGTCAACCTATGGATTGTAAAATTCCTGTCCAGCCTATTTCTACAGCATGGAGCAGATTTTTTTACTAAAACATGTGAAAATATAGGTCAAGTCATCTCCCTATTCCAAGGAATAACCATTTTGCTAACATTGGTAATCTTTTTGGCAACTTCATGACAAAAACAGTCCAGTTATCTCTGATTAAACTTATGGCCATCCATCGAGGTGTCCACCCAAAATTTCCACTCGTCCAAACAACACTGGCTGACCCACTCTCCGGGTGTGACCCCAATGCACGCATGGTCTGTTACACTGTATCAATGGCATCAAACTGTCCTTTTGCCTTCTACTGATAGACAGAGCATTCATCTTACTTACAGATCTTTTGATTGCATAAAATTAATATGAATGGAGGATTAGTGGCTCATGGTTTAATCAGACCGAGTCGATGAATTATAATGTGTATAGATAATGATGGGTTCATCTGTTTATGTTAATATTAATCAGCCTTTTTCTAATTCAAGCGATTAATCAAAAGACCAAAAATACCTCTGTTCTGATACGATTTGTTTCAATATATGAATAATACTTTCTATCAAAAAGGACCAACAGAATGACCAACGGCTAATCTCATTTTCAGCACCGAGCAAAATGGCATTAAAATGTATGTTCAGGGGTTATTTTAGACACTTTTCCTTTATATAACTCAATTTCAAAAAGATGAAAAACTCAATTTTTCGGCGCGCCTACGGCGCGCAAAATAAACAACAGAACTCAATTTTTTCGGGTTTTTCATCGCATGCAGTCTGGAAACTCAATTTTTTTATCTTTTTAGTAGGACACTTACAATAAATAAATTCGCGACAATTTTTCATCGTGAATGAACATGTCAGTAATGTTATGAAGCTCATCAAGCAAAGTTGCGTGTCATACATAGCTGCATACAAGTTTGTTTGCTATCCAACTGTGATTGGCCGATTATATTTTGGCTAAAGATGTTAAGTAGAAATACTTCCCTCAGAGATAGCTTCATTTAATTAAAAAATGAGCGCGAATAAAACAAGAGAGTTTTAAAATCCAAGTTATCTCGGGAAGTTCTATTTGGTCGATTATTTTGGGGGTGGGGGAGAGTACTTTAGCTCTGGATTGTGATAGGTCAAAAGTGAAAATATTTTCCCTACAAATAGCTTACTTTAGTTTAAAAAATCTATACTTATAGTCAAGAAATAAAAATTGTCCCTTGTCCATTTCCATGAGTTAACCAATCCTTGACAAAGTTGGTGGTTGAGTATTGTAAGTGTCTGGGTATTTGTAAGTGACAGGAAAGAAATGAAGAAATAAATGGCAATAAAAATGTTAATAAGAGACGTAAAAAATAAAACAATGGTGGTTGTGAAGTTTTGTGGATTTCACGAAAAAAATCCAATGCTGCTTGGTAAACGCAGATAAATGGCCAAAAATTGCAAATTAAACTCAATATGCACCCTATTTTGTAGTATGTGGTGTGGGACTTGTTTACAAAACATACTGGGGTTTCAGAAATTTCCATCGGGCAGAAACAAAATTATTCATAAAAACGTATATTTTGTATGTTATAGCATATGCCCCCGCATGTAGATCCCCAGTTGCGCAGGAGAGAGTGTGGATCTTTTGTTTTTACACCAATCTGCATTGCTCACTTTGTGTATTTATTCCCAAATGGTACATCAGCTGTATTTTGGGGAATGTCTGTTTTGTTCGTTTCTTGTTTCTGGGGAAACGTCTTTCAACGTCACACGCATCCAAGTGAAATGTTGACTGAGAGAGAAAATGCTTGCCCGTTGTCTTGGTTCCGAACTTAACCGAAAAACCCGGAGATTGACGGACAGCGTGTCTCGGAGACCAGACTCATAAGCCACAGCAGTATGACAGCAGTGGTTCCCGAGTGGACTAAAAAGAGGGGACGTAACTTTGAAATATCAAAATGGCGGACTAGTTCGATCGTCGAAAACGTTGCCGAACAATTTGCTTTGAAATGAGAAACGTTCAGGACAATGTCTTTATCGGACCTATACGACTGAAATGAGAACAGTTCAAGACCAGACGTCCTTATCGGAGCTATACGATTGAATAATAAAGGTACACAAGTTATCTGTCTGCACATCAGTTACAAATCCTGAGTGCTTATCTCGACTCGAGTGGCGTGGCTGGTCACACGTTTTTTTTTTCTTTCTCGCGGGGGTTTTGGGGGAGGGGGACGGGATAACAGACGACGAAACTCAGTTTAGATTTCTCAGAAACTCAATTTATTTCGTAGAAACTCAATTTTTCGCGCGCCTTCGGCGTAAATTCTCAAAATTTTAGAAAACTCAATTTTCGGCAATAAAACTCAATTTACAAAATTTTGCAAAAACTCAATTTGTAATTGTTTTTCATCGTGGTTACCACGATGAAAAAAGTGTCTAGAAAAACCCCTGTATGTTACAAACAAAATTAGTACAAACATAAAACCCTCTAGACTTTCTTTAATAAATTTGTCTGACCAATAAACTCAATTATCCATATTGATTTATATGTTGGCAATAAACCAGTCTAGCCGGGTCTTTGTTGTTGTTCCGGTCTTTCTCCCCATCTGATCAAGCTCAGTTTGTCTGGTCATTAAACATGGCCCATATCCACATGTTTTGTAAACCTGGGATTTTTTCTGATCAAACATGGCTGACTCACGAGTTCGTACACCTTGAAGCTTCCAGGTTTCAAAGTCTTTCCAAGGTAATAGTCCCAGTTTTCAAGGCAAATTATTTTAAGTGTCATTTGAAGCTATACAGATCAATTTGAAATTTTTTTTTTTTAAACATACATACATGTATGAATGTCCTGTGGCCAAATATACTGTTCACAATTTGTCTTTCGAATAGGCTTGGAAATTATTTTTGGAAGATTGAAGAATATATCGCTAGGATGGAGTTCATTTTAGCATCTGATGACAAAGGACAGTAGAAATTTGAGCTACAACTTGAAGATTAAATTGACAACATTGGACATGAATTTCAATTTTCAATTTCTTTAGCACAATTTTCTATTTTTCAATGCTTTTCAAGGCCAGGAATTCTAAATTGTAATTCTCAAGACTTTTCAAGGTAGTGAACAGGTCAGGGAAAATGATTAACTGGGATAAAATATCCCACTTTGGATAGTTTGTTTATTCTTCCTTATTTTTAAGCTGGCATATTTTGCTAGTTATTCTGTTCGTATAAAAGATACAACAGTGGTGAGTGATGGGAAGCATACATACTGCAACAGCAACACGAAAAAATAATGCACATAATTGCAATATCAGAGAATAATTTCGGCGAGAAAATGTCTGCAAGATTATACAATCGCATTGGCAGTTCTGTGAAGTATTCTATCTTGTTTTTGTAGTTTAGATGCCGAAATTCGCCACTGGCATATAGTATGAAAATATAGGTCAAAATATTTCAATTAGGATCCAAACTTGGATTTAAGGCCTTTGTGCTGGCATCCATTTAGGCACTCAAAATAAAACAAAGATACAAGCTTGAGCTCCAATGTGCACAGCAATATGGAAACATATTTCCAAAAAATATTTTGAAAATGTGTTTTTGAATTCTCCAAAGTATTTTGGGGTTGAATATTCATTATATATGTCAGATAGGCATTTAAACCAAAGTCATTGCATCAAGCCAGTGACTGCAGTCTATTTAGGAAACATATGGCTTTGGAATGTAAATGAGCGACAGGTTGCCTCTGACAATCTTGACTGGCAGAAACTTTTGTTTGGGGCTTTGGATATTTGTATACAAATTGAGATCTGGATTCTACAGGTGACCTGCATTTACATGCAAGCTCATTGTATTGATTCCTCCAGTGTTTCCCCGTTCTTTCCTTCAGCTTTTGAAGAATATTTGCATATGAACCTGTTTATATGCAAGACCTTGCAATGCTGTCTGGTCTGTGACTGAACATTGGGACTTTCTCCAACACAAGCACCATGGGCACAAAGGCGGGGCAATTCTATTTGAACAGTTTAGGTGTTTTTACTATCAAGAGTGCAAAATGCTGTTATATTTGTAATGTCTTTGTAAAACAGATTTTCTAAATTTTTGAGAATTATCCATCATATCTTTGGTGTTTGGCTGTTTCGCAAGGTTTTAATTATAGTTGACTCTTGTAATATTATACAACTTCGACAAGGGCAAGAAATTTTGTGCAAATATATTTTAGTATTACTGCTATAAATGGAAAGAAATGCTTGTCAAGATAATGCAGGAGTCAAATAAAATCCCCAACCCCCCAACCTCGGGCAAGGGTCGGGGCGGGGCTTAGCGGGGGATTACCTGGGAATTCACAACATGTGAAGCTTTCACATGTTTTCAGTCCGGTTTATGTTGGCATTCAGTTAATATTTCTTTTACCTAGGAATGGGACATAAATTGCATGTGGTTGAGGTTCAGATGGGGCTTCACTTCAATGTTTTGCCGCATTGAAGCATTTTAACAACTCTCATTTGCTAAGTCCCCTCTAAACCTGAGGTTGGGGTTGGCGGGGTTCGCTTAACTCCTGCATAAGGTTGCAAGGAGTGGAACCCAGAACAAAGGCTAACGGTTAACAAAGGCATTAATATCCCAAGTGGGATATATATCCCAGTTAGTCCTATTCCCTTAGGGGTTTTTTTTTTCAAAAGTCTAATAGCCTAGCACGAGTTGTAACCTACCACACTACTGGTTATGTTTGCTGAGATTCGATGCTCGTCCTTTTCTCAAACTTTGCGAGAAAGAATAAGCTGGTGTTGTTGTTAAGCTATCAGTCTTATCTTCTCATAAAATAATGTATTTGTGATATATATTGTAACCTACCACAGTACTGGTTATGTTTGCTGAGATCTGATGCTCGTCATTTTCTCAAACTTTCTGACAAAGAATAAGCTGGTGTTGTTGTTGTTTAGATATCAGTCTTATCTTCTCATAAAATAATGATTTGTGGTATAGTTATATTAATATTATATTTGTTATATACTTACTTGGACCGCCTTCTTTTTTCCTTGTGCTTTGGCGCGAGGCATTTTGTAAGATTAAGTGTGTAAATTTTGATCAGAAAACAAAGGAAATTTCTTCTCTTGCAAATGCAAATGTCGGCGATCGGAGAAGCCTCGTTCTGAACATAGGTTGGTTATATATTATGAACATGGGTGACGGAATTGAACAGCGATTAAAAAGCGGCTTACGGACTGATATTATGGCGCGTGCAAAAGGTCTCAGGCATAGATGTGCATGGTTCAGGTAGGAATATTGAATATTCTAGTTATTTCTATATGCAATCTTGGGAATGGATACTGAACATTATTGATACTAAAAAAATCGGTGTATAAAATTTTCAACGAAGATCATAGAACGTGGCTGTACTATATGCAAAACCAAACCTTCATTACCGGATACCGTATATTCGTTTGCACTGTCACGACATCTGAGATAATCTACCAAAATCACAGGATACACTCATTTAATAATAATAATAACAACTTTATTGCAAACTCAAGGTTCACATTTATAGTACGGAGAGAGAAAAAAAAATGAAGAAGAATAAGAAAAAGAAAGAACCAAAATATACATGTGAAAAAAGAAACAAAACAAAAAAAACAGTGAGATCGCTGAAATTTCAATGCAATATTGAAGGCCCTGGAATTAGGAATTCCAGTGTTTTTTCTTGTTTCCAGCGAAATTGTTGTTCAATTCCATTTATCGAGTGTAAACGGAGAAAGTGTCCCGGTTAAATACAGCACGGCTCCAGTGGATAATGTTTATAGGAACCGGACATTTTCAGCCACCGGACATTAATTCTTAGCCTCCACGTGCATCATGTATGTGTTGCCGATATCACTGAAAGACTTGTTGCCGACTTGTTCACCAAAGAATCCCACCACGATAAGACATATAAAGCTTGGCATGTCTTAAGAAACATATTGGTTGAATTGCCAGCATGTGAGTAGTATATAAAAGCGTAAATTGGGACCGATTTAGGGGCGATGACTCTGTTTGAACAATTCCTGGTTATCGCCCCTGATTCGCACAAATGGGTCCCAATTTCCCCTTTTACTACTTATCAAATTGCCGTTACTATGACGTCACATCCGGTCACGTGACATACGGGTCACAGGTCACATCCTAGTCAAAAGGTCAAAGGTCACTTCCGGACCTCAACTTCCATGTTAATCTCCCGGAATGCATGTCATCAAACATGGTCCGCGACAATATCGCCAACTATATGCCCAGCATAAATGGGAAGTGAGGAACCAGGGGTCTCGAGGCCAGGGGTTGACTTTCGCTGAAAAAGTTAAGGCAGGTCTGGACATGTTAGGTCCATTCTGACGCAGTGGACAATGTTAATCCCAATGGGAAACTCACTCATGGATATTTGCGGCATAGGGTGTGGCCCCTTGTTTTCTTCATTTCGAATTGTAGAACACGATGGGAGGGGTCTCGAGGCCATGCGTTGAATGTTTTTGAAAAGAGCTTATGACGCATGCATGCGGACTGGGCAAGTAGCGCTTGGGTGGACGGTTTGGGATCTAGGTGGACTCACAGTGGTTCGATTGGGTCGTGTGAGGTGTCATCGCGAAGCACTCGTGGGGGAGCGTCCAGCTGGATGGGTGCGGGGTGGAACTGACGTCATTCTGCGCATGCGCAGTAGACAAAGGGCATTGCAATGGACGTTTTGGGGTCACGGTGTGCCAATAGTGGTCAGATTGAGCCGCATGAGGCCTTATTTTGAAGCATTCGTGGGGGACCATCCGACTGGACTGGTGAGTCGTCCGTTTTCAACATTCTGCGCATGCGCAGTAGACAAAGGGCATGGGAATGGACGTTTTGAGGTCGAGATGGACCCATAGTGGTCCGATTGGCCCGAAAGAGGCCATATTTTTAAGTTCCCTTGGGGTAGCGTCGGATTGGACTGGTGTCATCATTCTGCGCATGCGCAGTCTGGTCGTAGTATAGAAAGCAGGCATTTAAAGGTTTCGTGGGGTCTGTCATCTTGTAGGGCCTCGTGGTATAGACCACGATTTTAGGGTTGTCCATGTTATCTGTGACGTCATTGGCGACGTCATCAGTACGAGTAGTAGCGAAAGCGGGCGTTTTGGGGGTGCGTGGAGGTGTTTTTGAGCGATTGAAGGACCATTCTTGGTCCGAATGCGTCGTGTGAGGTGTCAAAGTGAAGCCCTCGGTGTGCAGACCACGACTTGAGGGATGTCCACGTCATCTGTGACGTCATTGGTGACGGCATCAGTAGAAGTAGTAGCCAAAATGGCATGTCGTGGGTGTGAAGGAAGGTGTTTGGGGAATTGATGGACCATCCGTGGTCCAAATGGATCATGTGGGGTGTCATCTTGTAGCTCTCTGCATGTAGACGACAAATGATATGGTTTTTGTTGGAAGTCGCATCGTGTTACTCATGCGCAGTTGTGCAGTATTAAAGAAAGATGGGCGTGGGCATTGATATGTTTGGGCAATCAAGGGACTCATTTTCGGTCCAAATGGACCAGTTGGGGTATCCTAGTGAAGCTTTCGTGGGTATATATTTGCCCTTCGGGGAATTTTCTGGGAAAACCCCTGTTCTATTTACAGATCACTCAGGTGTAGTAGAGAAAGGGGTGTTTCGGATGTGCAATGGAGTGCGTTTGGAGGTGATAAGGGCCTTTTTCCATCCGGCTACCTGGTACAGTTACCTCTAATTGAGTGTGTGTGAGTGAGTGTGAGTGAGTGAATGAGTCAGGCGTGCCCAACAACCGTGAGGCGTGCCCAACGCCCGTCTTAACGCATGGACGCACTAACGATGGCGAGCGAGTGAGTCAGTGAGTGAGTGGCCATATAAGGTCTTTTGTATACCATTAGCCTCAGTCTGTGTCCACCCTCTGACCGGGTACCATGTCGAGTACATGTACGTTCTGTCAGAAGACACTCTCTCGTCAAGTCGAGTAGAGCATCCCTATACGATGAGTGTGAGCGGCCCTATGGGATGTGGCAAGACGTCCTGGGTGATAAAGTCCTTAGAAGAAGGTGTGGCAACCCCAGCTCCGACACGCGTTGTATGGTGTTATAGCCAATGGCAACCCAAGTACAAGAATACGCGATTACAGAATGTGAGCTTCATCCCAGGAATTTCTTACGATATCGATCAATCGTATTTCTTCGATCCCGAGCAAACCAACGTGGAGATGCTAGATGATCTGATGAGTGCGGCCAAGGACAATTCGAAAATCGCGGACCTATTCACCAAAGAGTTCCATCATCGCAATCTGTCGGTCAAGTTGCCACATGAACAGGTACAATAAAAGCGTACCTGAGATACAACACATATCACGAATCGTTAGAATCGTTCTTGGTATGTGCTTTAGAATAGGTTAACCAGAAGGCTATTCTGTGAAGTCATGTGACGCAGTCAGTATGTCGGCACCTCTTCCCACTTCCCTTATATGTGTTGTAATCTATTTGACCCAGAATCGCTTTCCTCAAGGAAAGGCGTCCAGATTCATTGCCTTGAACTGCCAATACTTTGTGTTGTTCTCCAATCCCATCAACTGAGCACAAATCCGTGTGTTTGGTACTCGAATTTATTCTCAGAACATCGACCATTTCATGCAGGCGTTTCAAAGCGCGACAAGTAGTCCGTACGGCTACCTGTTCGTAGACTTACGCTCATACCCTCGGAGATCGCCATTTGACGACCCACCTGTTACCCAGCGAGGGGTCAACACAACGTCATATACCACTACACCATCCACCGAGTCCACACTTGGCAGCACCCGTCCAGCAGCAGCAAAAAAGGGGGGTCCCCTTCATACCATCAGTCCAGGAATATCACCCAACCGTGAAGGACCAACCCAAACCCGTACAAGGGATTGAACACAACGTGAACTCGAGGCTATGGAAGGGTTTGTTCAAAGCAAGCATGGACGCCGAGATGGGCGAGACGTTGGAGGCCACAGAAAAAAAGATTCACCACAAAGGATATTCGAAAGAGGAAGGCTCAATTTTAGCCCGTAACACATTGGCACCAACATTATGATGGGACCTCGTGACTCATATGAAATTTCCGGAGAAGGACCCGGTCCATATGGAAATCGACAGAACAGCGTCCATGTTGAAAACTCCGGGCATGAACTGGAAAGCGGCGTATGCCATAGCGATGGCTCAAAAGAAGCATTTGTTTGAACGCATCAGTAAAATGCGTTAAGGCGTTGAGACGGGCGTTATGGTGTAACGACGGGCGTTGACGGGCGTCACTGCATTTCGATGAATTAGTGACAATTCCATGGAATATCTAGAAAATCATAACTTCTGAACTATTTCACCAGGGCGTTGAAGCGTTAAGCTGGGCGTTGGCGGCCATTACTGTTCATAAAAGCAAGCGTATTCCAAAAACGTCGACAGTCGACGTTCAACCCTCAACATGGGTTATACTTGCTATGAGTGCGAACGCACGTTCACCAGACGTTACGATATGACGCGACACGAGAAAAATATACATGGGATTGAAGACTCAGAGGAGTCCACTGAGGCGGATGCTGATAGAGAGACTGCTGAGAGTCCACCGACTGATACCGAAACAGAGGCTGCTGATAGTCTATTTACTGATACGGAGAGCTTGACCTCAGAGGATCAGCCTACATCCTAGGGAAGTGAGACAGAACCTACTTTCTGGGATCGTATTGTTCATGAAGCTATTAATACCCATGCTGCGACGATCAAAGACGCCGAACAGGATAACTTACAACAGGCGTACATCCAAATGCGCCCGAACATCAGGAAAACAGCCATGGCCATCTATGAAGAATATTACAAGCGTCTAGTCCGTCATTCATAATTCAGCCGTCGTTCATTAAAGAATATTCGCATCCATAATCCAAAGACCTATTCCATATTCCATATAACAGTATTAGCACCAAATTCAAAAAGACAATCATAGTATACATAAACATAGGCTAGTTTCCTGCAAGAAAGAAGCAGTCAACAGTTTTTAATGATGCCGACAAGACATCATGAGCTTCCAAAAAACTCCGTATTGCTGATCAGTATTCTTAATCCATAATAATCGTTGTAAATCCTGCTGCCGCTTGAAATGAAAGGCGACCCCACGCACAGGTCCATCATGAAGACCAAGCGTCACTTGAAAGAGGATATGGGGTTACCATCCACCGAAGCCCTAGAAAATGCGACCAGAATGCGCAAACAACTGTCTCAGGACATGCTGCCTCAACGGTATCCTGGACTGCCCGACGATGCTTAGGTTAAAAAGAACAAAGATTGAACTTTCTCAAACGACGGCTTCTGATTGGACAAGAGCCTACTTGAATGTGGCAGCTGCGTGACATAATGGGCCAAGCTGTTGTTGGAAAATACCGCAGCCGAGCTATTACTGGGTAGTGTGAGGTAAAACATGAGCTGTTGTTAATAATGTTCCCTTGCCTTGGAAGCTTGTTCTCGGCGTCGTGATCGTCGCGGTGACTTGCTACGTGTTATAGATCTTGGTGGACGTAATTTCAGGGGTGGTGTTGTAAAGGGGTGAAAAAAGGTGCCCGCCATTGTGGTGTTTTGGGTGGTGACTCCGGTTCCCACTCGGCTTCCCAAGTCCGTTGGGGTCGAGTCTGTCTTTGTGACTTGCGGGGTTCGCGTACCGGCGATTGCTGTTCTATGTCACGCTGCATCCAGACCCAGCGTTGGGGGTTCCCCACCAATTCCTGTGGTACATGCATGTCTTTCAAATCTTGGGTAAACACCTCCCATCCTTGAGGATCCGTGTGCGACCTGCGTTGACACAAGGTCATTCACTAAATCCGTCATGTGGGGACAACCTGGTTCTGTACCAGTAGTTCGCCATTATCGCCAGGTCATGCTCGGATTGTCTTTCACTCGCAGTAATACCAGGCCAGCTTGTTTCTTGAACGACGCGGGTACACTCTGTAAGACTTCGTCTTCGACCCACTGTGAAGCTGTGGATGATACACCTGGTAATGGCAACTGTGGGACAAGTGGTTTTGGTGGTACGCGTTGTGCTGGCTGTGCGACTGACGCTGGCCTTCGTTCAGGGGGTTTAGTATTTGTCCATGAACGTGATATACCGTTGAAGCGTCTGATTGTACTTTTGTACTTTCTCACTGTCGCTTAACACCTGTCGTTGTAGAATCTGTTGCATCTCGTGGTCGAGGGTGTTGATCGTCTTCGCCGTCAGTGGGATCGGTCACGGCGATTGGAGGCTTTGAAGCAGACGTGGGTCCACCAGAGCCATTTTTTTCGTGTGCTTCATTGTCGACCGAAGATTCCACCCAATATTGGCCCCAACACGGAAGCGGCCAACGGGGCTAAGATCGCCCCGAGAAAGCCGCCTTTCTGTAATATCTTTTTCTTCTGTGCTTGTGGGACTCGCTTCTGGACCAGGGTTCGGAAACCTATCTTATGTTTGGCCAATTTGGTCTTCTGAGCCGGAGTCAGTGGCACGTTCCCTTTAAGACGTTATGTCCGATTTCACACAGACAGCGCACAAGGTCAGAGTCCGCGCCTCGTACAATAGTCCGAACCAACTCGGGTGAGGCCGTCTTCAATACACGGAGCGTCGGAGCGTACTTCCGTACTCGATCGGGTTTCATGTACAATTAACGCTTGAACCCACAACCCTGCCCGTTTTATCCTTTGCGGGCTACCTCCTGAATATGCTTTCACTTCAGAGACAAAGTCAACCATGATGTTGTATAAATTCTTTTATTATTCCCATCATCAAACACACACCCAAGCTGGGGAAGCCACTGTGGTTGTGTTTACATTATTTTTGCACGTACACATGGTGGGTCTCTCGGGAAAAGATACCAGTCCGTAGTCGAAGATGGTCGGGGGTGGTTTGCCCCATGTCAAAGAGCATATACCCGTGCTGAGGGGTTGTCGCATCTTTGAAGGCTTCCAATGCAAACCGCGTGCGGCCGGAGTACATCTGTCTCGCCAGGTGCGGCAATTGAGTGGTATCTCTATGATTTTTGAAGACCACCAGGTAGTGTGCATTTAAACTGATGTTTCGATGCTCTTTGTTTTTACTGAATAGATTCTGCACAATGTAGATGATGCTGGGATGGCGATGATGGCTGCCTTTGGTAAAGAGTTGGGTGACTCGAGCGTCGATCTCAAAACACTTACTCTCAAACTGCATTTACTCTGGAAGATTTATTTAACAATCACAAAACGTTTTTCAGGGAAAGAGGTATTTGTCTTCCAACCAAACATAACGATATACCAAAAGTGTACTGGACTCCCAAAATGCATAAATCACCATACAAAGCTAGATTCATAGCTGGTTCTAGAAGCTGCACCACCAAGCTTCTTTCAACTCTGTTGACGAGGGCCCTTCGGGAGGTAAAAGCAGTTTGGGAAAGGTATTGCGCGACTATTTCTAAATTACAAGCGTCTAGTCCGTCATTCATAATCCAGCCGTCGTCCATTAGAGAATATCCGCGTCCATAATCCAAAGACCTATTCCATTTTCCACATAACAGTATTAGCACCAAATTCAAAAAGACAATCATAGTATACATAAACATAGGCGTGTTTCCTGCAAGAGAGAAGCGGTCAACAGTTTTCAATGATGCCGGCAAGACATCATGATGTTCCAAAAATATCAAATCCGTATCGCTGATCAGTATTCTTAATCCATAATATTCGTTATAGAGTCGTCATCTAAAAAATGATGTATCTCAGTCACGCTTTGATTGTGACTGTTCATATGAGTACCATGAGGATCTTGAAGTACATGGGTTCATACGGCCCCTAGCCCCGGGTTAAGCGGAATTAGACACAAGTTACGAAACGTAGCGCCATAGATCTTGCACGCTACGTTCGTATTTTGCTATCAGCATGCGATATGTATCGCCAAATTTGAGAAACTTTGAGTGGAGGCGCTTGGTGGAATAGCCCTGTTTTATAAGTTTCTGCAACAATGTTTTGTGACGTTGATTAAAATCATCACATTTAACACAGGATCTAGCAAATGCTACTAAGCGAGATATGTATACGCCATATGCAGGTCCCACTGGAATATTACTATACAGAAAGGGATAGTTTACGATGTCGAAATTGTAATCATCTCTTTTGTCATAAAGTCGACGAGAGAGAATGCCCACTTCATTTTTATAGAGATAGAGATCTAAATAAGATGTGCCTGTAGGGCTATCTGTAGTTTCCTTCAAATCCAGTGAAGGTGGATATATATCCTTCACTGCGTCATTTATATAGCGATTATCCACAGCGAGAAGATCGTCTATATAGCGTTTGGTGAATGAGAAGGAACGGGCTTTGAATGGGTCGGTTTTTGAAAGCGCCTGCATATAGTCATATTCATAAGAGAACAGATACAGGTCAGCCAACAGGGGTGCACAATTAGTACCCATTGGAATACCTATATGCTGCTGATATATTGTGTTGCCAAATTTCACATAGATATTTTTAATGAGAAATTCAAGCAACTCTATAAACAAAGAAACATCCCATGAATGATATCTCTTGTATGTAGTCGAGCTAAAGAATGCTTTATGGCTTCCGACATTAATATATCTACGATCAGTTTTCTTGAACACAGATACTATTAATGAACTTAGACGGTCAATAAGGTCCTGATGAGGGATTGTAGTACAGAGAGTCGAGAAATCCCATGTGGATGTACGGGATTGTAGTATAGAGAGTTTGAGAAACCTTATGGATACATGTCTGTAATGGTATGTGACCTTTAGCATCAAGCTCTTCCGTAAGACATTTTGAGTTTTTCAATATCCACATACATTCAACGCCAGAGTTCTTAGAAATAGTGGCGCACTTACCTCCTGAAGGGCCCTCGTCAATAGGGTTGAAAGAAGCTTGGTGGTGCAGCTTCTAGAACCAGCTATGAATCTAGCTTTGTATGGTGATTTATGCATTTTGGGAGTCCAGTATATTTTTGGTATGTCGCTATGATTGGTTGGAAGACAAATACCTCTTTCCCTGAGAAACTTTTTTGTGATTGTTAAATAAATCTTCCAGAGTAAATGCAGTTTGGGAGTAAGTAGACGTATTCGATGAAGATATGTCTACACTCAATTCTTTAACCAGCACCTGGTAATAGTAATATTTACATATGAATATTATATTATTCGGAGCTTTGTCTGCTGGGACTATGACGAATTTACTCTGGAGATTTGCTAGAACTTCTTGCGAATTGAGGTTTCTCAGAATTTGTTTTGCTTGGGGAAGAGTATTTCTGTCAATATGGCGGATTGTTTCAACGACCTTGCTCTTGGTGAGGTCCAGCCAATCAGCGAGTACTGTAGGTTCAACTTTTTCTCGCTTAGACCAATCAATAATGTACTGTTCCAATGCAGACAGGACTATCTTCTGGTCGGCCTTCAGATTTATTCTTCTTGGCTCTCTATATTTAGGTCCTTTCTTCAGGAGTAATTTCAGATCCTTATCACTTCACCACATCAAGGTCACCAGTCACAATATGTTTGCATGGTGTATAGATAAAGTTCGACGATTCACAATCACAACTATAGCCTCCTGACGTGTATAAGTTCCAGTCAAACTCCTGGACAGCATTGGAGTAATTGAATATTTTCGTGGCTATAGATTTAGTGTAATTATATGAAATGCAAGGAGGTTCTGTGAACTTAAAATAGTTTGGTACAGCGTTGCGTACCTCTGGATCATTCAGGATTCGAGGTAAATTAATGATGTCCAGTCCTTTATCTAAGTAGTTGAGTTTCAAGAAAAGCCGATCTTGAGAGATTTCGATTATGTTCACTGGACGATACAACCGAAAATACGCTATATCTTGACATACTTTAAACTCTGGCGTTGAATGTATGTGGATACTGAAAAACTCAAAATGTCTTACGGAAGAACTTGATGCTAAAGGTCACATACCGTACAGACATGTATCCACATGGGATTCCTCGACTCTCTATACTACAATCCCTCATCAGGACCTTGTTGACCGTCTAAGTTCATTAATAGTATCTGTGTTCAAGAAAACTGATCGTAGATATATTGATGTCGGAAGCCATAAAGCATTCTTTAGCTCGACTACATACAAGAGATATCATTCATGGGATGTTTCTTGAATTTCTCATTAAAAATATCTATGTGAAATTTGGCAACACAATATATCAGCAGCATATAGACATCATGATGTCTTGCCGGCATCATTGAAACTGTTGACCGCTTCTCTCTTGCAGGAAACAAGCCTATGTTTATGTATATTATGATTGTCTTCTTGAATTTGGTGCTAATACTGTTATATGGAATACGGAATAGGTCTTTGGATTATGGACGCGGATATTCTCTAATGGACGACGGCTGAATGGGGTTCCCCAGCTCGAACTACCGCCAGGTGGCTACGAGTACCAAGAGGTGAATGACGCATGCGCATGTCGTTTTTCTTGACGTCACAAAGGCAACGTCATAATGTAACAACGTTATAATTGTTCGTTTTATGACATCACGCCCTCTTTACCTGTTGGAGCCCTAGCGCCGCCTAGCGTGGCTGGCGATCCCCATTAAGAATGACGGATCAGACGCTTGTAATTTGAAAGCACCTGCATATAGTCATATTCATAAGAGAACAGATATAGGTCAACCAACAGGGGTGCACAATTAGTACCCATTGGAATACCTATATGCTGTTGATATATTGTGTTGCCAAATTTCACATAGATATTTTTTAATGAGAAATTCAAGCAACTTTATAAACAAAGAAACATCCCATGAATGATATCTCATGTATGTAGTAGAGCTAAAGAATGCTTTATGGCTTTCGACATTAATATATCTACGATCAGTTTTCTTGAACACAGATACTATTACTGAACGGTCAATAAGGTCCTGATGAGGAATTGTAGTATAGAGAGTGGAGAAATCCCATGTAGATACATCTCTGTACGGCATGTGGCCTTTAGCATCAAGTTCTTCCGCAAGACATTTTGAGTTTTTCAATATCCACATACATTCAACGTTTTTAGAAATAGTTGCGCTATACAAACTGCCTAGCTCACAGATTCATGTATTGTGCAATTATGTTTTTTTTTATTTTTATTTTATTTTTATTTTTTTTATTATTATTATTTCTTTTTTTTTTGGCGTCTGTATTATTCCGTATTTCATATGGACCTTGAGTCTGAAATAAAGTCATTATTATTATTATTATATCTTACGCACATTTTGAATCTAATTACTTATCCCTAAGATTAAGATTGGATGGTCAAACACAAAATGGCGGTCATATGGGGACGTCATTTGAAAATCAAATTTTCTTGTTGCTCGTATATTTCAAGGCATTATTCTTAGCTCATTGTGCAGATCTATCACAACCAGGGGATCTCTAAGCATAGCCTAACATATCACGCTTATTTTGAATCTATTTACTTATTCCTAACATCAATATTTGATGATCAAATTCAAAATGGGGTCATCTGAAAATCATACTTTTCCATGTTGCTCTTACAGTTCAGGGCATTATTCTTAGCTTATTATGCAAATTCATTAAAACTGGGATATCTCTTACCGTAGTCTAAACATATTACGCACATTTTGAATCTGATTACATATCTCTAAGATCTAGATTTGATGGCCAAATTTAAAATGGCGGCCATATGGGGTCATCTGAAAATCATTCTTTTTCATGTTGCTCGTAAAGTTCAAGGCACTATTCTTAGTTGATGTGCCAATTTATCAAAACCAAAGGGTCTCTCATCATAGCCAAACACCCGGTGCCTACTTTGAATCTATTTACTTAGCGTTCAGATTAAAAACGATGGTTCAATTCAAAATGGCGACCAACCAGAGCAGTCCGAAAATTCGTGTTTTTTTTCTTGTTATACTCGTATAATTCAAGGTATTGTGTTCATATAGAGCTAAAAATAAAACAACAACAAAGCCAAGCCTAATCATAAACTAGATCGATCTGTCTATTTATGGACCTAGTTTGACTCAATTCGTATAATCATCAGGCAAAAGAATAATTGGAGAATGCTAATCATAAACTAGATCGATCTGTCTATTTATGGACCTAGTTTGACTCAATTCGTATAATCATCAGCCAAAAGAATAATTGGGGAATTCAAGATGGCGGACATATGGAGTCATCCGAGTCTCGTTCATCTTATAAATGTAATTCTTCAAACTCACAGAGAACATTTTAGCTTGAAGCACACATTTCCTAGAAATGAGAGTAGTAGAGAGAAGACGGGACGAGTATTGTTTTCCAGGGAGGTAACTCTTGGTCCCCTTTTTTCCAGGTTAAAGGTATAGGGGACGCCACATCGCCTTTCACCTCTGTGGCCACCAGCTCAAGGTCACTATAGTTCCGGCAACCTTTAACCATAGTATTCTTCCGCGGTCTGGTGGTGATGCCGTCACTTCCGCGGACAGAAAGTAGTCCCATTTCAACCAAGTGACTTCCAATGTTAATGTATACGGGGAATGCCTAAAAACAGTATGGGAATAGACGTTTTGTGACTGGGGTGGGTCCCTAGTGGACCGAATGGGTCGAGTGAGGTATCAAAGTGAAGCATTCGTGAAGGGCCATTCAGTCATGGGTGGGTGCATGTAAAATTAAGATTTTTTCCCGAAACTATAAAAAGCGAAACACGGACTTTACCCCTAAAATAGGGGAAAACCCCTATCAACTCTAGCCAAAAGGGCTAATATCGGTCCCGGGTTTAGCGGGGCCTGCCTATCAAGTCAATGGGGTGAGTGCATGTAAAATTAGGATTTTTTCCCGAAACTATAAAAAGCGGAACACGGACTTTACCCCTAAAATAGGGGAAAACACCTATCAACCCTAGCCAAAAGGACTAATATCGGTCCCTGGGTTTATTGTAACCTGCCTATCAAGTCAATGGGGTGGGTGCATGTAAAATTAGGATTTTTTCCCGAAACTATAAAAAGCGGAACACGGACTTTACCCTAAAATAGGGGAAAACCCCTATCAACCCTAGCCAAAAGGGCTAATATCGGTCCCCGGGCTTATCGGGGCTTGCCTATCAAGTCAATGGGGTGGGTGCATGTAAAATTAGGATTTTTTCCCCGAAACTATAAAAAGCGGAACACGGACTTTACCCCTAAAATAGGGGAAAACCCCTATCAACCCTAGCCAAAAGGGCTAATATCGGTCCCCGGGCTTATCGGGGCCTGCCTATCAAGTCAATGGGGTGGGTGCATGTAAAATTAGGATTTTTTCCGAAACTATAAAAAGCGGAACACGGACTTTACCCCTACAATAGGGGTCTGTATTATACAATATAAGGGAAAATGCCTGTATGGGGTATGGGGATGGTCAATTTTTTTTCGTGGGCTTTACTATGGCTTGTGGGGTCTCGTTTTTCTCGTTTCGCCAAGAAATTGACAATGGGAAGGGTCCCGGAGCGAATCGGTGAAATTTTTGGGAAAAGTCACCGAGGTCTGTATATAGGCTCATACTGGCTATATGGGGGGGAGGGGTGGTCAAATTTGTTGTGGGTGTTACTATGGCTTGTGGGGTCTCGTTTTCCTCGTCTCACCAAGAAAAACACGATGGGAGGGGTCCCGGAGCGAATCGGTGAAATTTTTGGAAAAAGTCACCGAGGTCTGCATATAGTCCATACTGGCTATATGGGGGTATAGGTTCAACCTGGGAAATTCACACACGTTCATTGTGATATGGGTTGTGGGGTCTCGTTTTTCTCGTTTCGTCATTTAGAACACGATGGGAGGGGCCCCGGAGTGAATCGGTGAAATTTTTGGGAAAAGTACCATATAGCCCATATAGTCCCATACTGGCTATATGGGGGTATAGGTTCAACCTGGGAAATTCACATACGTTCATTGTGAGATGGGCTGTTTGGATTTGTTTTTCACGTCTCGTCATTTAGAACACGATGGGAAGGGTCTCGGAGCGCAACGGTGAAATTTTTGGAAAAAGTCACCGAGGTCTGTATATATAGTCCCATACTGGCTATATGGGGGTATAGGTTCAACCTGGGAAATTCACATACGTTCATTGTGATATGGGCTGTTTGGATTTGTTTTTCACACGTCTCGTCATTTAGAACACGATGGGAAGGGTCCCGGAGCGAAACGGTGAAATTTTTGAAAAAAGTCCACCGAGGCCTGGGTAGGCCCATAGGCCTATACTGCATGGCTATGGGGGTATAGGCCCATACGGGGTGGACGTTTTGGGGTCTAGGTGAGCCCCTAATGATCCTATGATGTCGTATGAGGTCTTATTTTGAAGCTCTCGTGGAGGAGCATCCGACTGGACTAATGGTCCGTTTTCAATAGTCTGCTCATGCGCAGTCTGGCCGTAGTATAGAAAGCAGGCATGTTGGGGGGTATGTGGGTGTGTGTTTGGGGTAGAGATGGACCGCTATGGGTCCGAATGGGTCGTGGAAGGTGTCAAAGTGAAGCTTGTGTGGGGTAGAGTCAGAATGGCGTGTTTTTAAAATGCAAGTCGCGTCAATCTGCGCATGCGCAGTTGGGTGTAGTAAGTCAAGTGGCCATTTTGGGGCAGTGCGGGAAGGTATTTGGTGTCGAGATGGACCATCCCTGGTCCGATTGTGTCGTGGGAGGTGTTATCTTGTAGCTCTCGGGGTGTAGACCCCGATTTGAGGGATGTTCACGTCATCTGTGACGTCATAGGTGACGTCATCAGTGAGAGTAGTAGCGAAAGTGGACATTTTGGGGCAAGGAAGGTATTTGGGGTAGAGATGGACCATCCATATCTGTCACGCATTATACCATATCTTTGTTGTGTTATACCACATCTGTCCTGTATTGTACCATATATGTCCTGTATTATACCAAATCTGTGCTGTATTATACAATATTTGCCCTCTATTATACCATATCTGTGCTGTATTATACCATATCTGTGCTGTATTATGCAATATCTGTCCTGTGTTATACAATATCTGTCCTGTATTATATCAAATCTGTCCTGTTTTGTACCATATTTGTCCTGTATTATTCAATATATGTTCTGTATTATACCAAATCTGTGCTGTATTATACAGTATCTGTCCTGTATTATACCAAATCTGTGCTGTATTATACAATATATGTTCTGTATTATACCAAATCTGTCCTGTATTATACAGTATATGTCCTGTATTATACCAAATCTGTGCTGTATTATACCATATCTGTCCTATATTGTACCATATATGTCCTGTATTATACAATATATGTTCTGTATTTTACAATCGGATAGCCGTTGTCGTGAATAACAACAAGTTCAGCAATGTTCATACAGTTTATTATCCCCAATGTTACATCATGCCCAGGCTGGGGGAGCCGCCCTGGGCATGTTTAATATGTTCACAGCAAAACAAATTTAAATATCAAACACCATGTTTTATTATTTAACGAACCGTCACATTAGGTATACAAGTGTTTACTGAGCTCAAGTCAACGATCAGCATGTAGACATATAGAGTATGTACGGCATGTTATGGTATTCATCAGTGCACGGGTGACGCATTCAGCCGAGGGGGTCGGTCAGCTTGGTAACGAAAAAGGTAACATTGGTCACCCTCTCCACTGTCCACTTGGTGTTGGGGCGTTGTCGTTGGGCCCATTCCAAGGGATCCACGGTGTCCAGTTTCTCCACCATCGTCTCTAGCGACACCCGGTTAATGATGGTAAACGGTTGGTCAAATACCTGGATGTTACTGCTCGGGTAAAAGTATCGGACTTGGACTGTCTTCTTATGCTGCAGCACATAACCAAACGCCAGATTCAATTTGAAGGCCGTATAGTAGTTTGGTCGTTGAAGATGGCTTCCACGTAGCTACGTAGACGGGCGAGGTCGGTCAGTCGGAAATTGTAGATATCTTGAATAGGGCGATGACGGTTGAAACATTGCCGTATCATGGACCAATGGCGCCGATAGATGTCACTCACCGGATGGGCGTCCTGTAACAGATCGCTAGGAACATTTATGGGCTCGTCCAGAAAATGTTCGATGTTGTCAGGCGTATGATTCGAAACCGTAACGGTGGGATCCGGCTGGATATCCAGGCTCTTCTGAACTGTGGGTATAGGCGGGCTCTCCGTCATCGCATGACCAGTGGCGTTCGTCTCCCCGGGCTCATCTTCACTGGGTCTGACCTTCCGCGGCTCTTCTTCAGTGGAAAGTTGTCGCCCAAACCGTAGAGACGGGACATGAATCAAACGCTGATGGCGTCTTAACTGACTGCGTCGTTTGAAGAGTTGACCACAATCCTTACAGTGTTCCGTCGCGCCCTCGTGGAATGAGCATTCGTGGCGCAGTAAATGATCCTTCCGATTAAATGATCGTGCGCAGGTTATACAAGTATACCGTGCATCGTTGTGGGTGGAGGCCTTGTGGCGGTGCAAGTCGTGCAGACGAGTAAACTGCTTCTGGCAAGTTGTGCAAGAGAACATATCGGCTGTGGATCTGGAAATGATGAATGCCGTAAAAATTCCCACTTTTATACGTTTTTCCGTGACATTCGTGTCTTTTCGGCAACCTCCGTGTTTCTTCGGTCACCTCCGTGTCTTTTCGGTGAAGTCCGTGACTCTTCGGGCACCTCCGTGTCTCTTCGGTAACCTTCGTGACATCTTCGGTCACCTCCGTGTCTCTTCGGTAACCTCCGTGTCTCTTCGGGCACCTCCGTGACATCTTCGGTCACCTCCGTGTCTGTTCGGTCACTTCCGTAACTACCCGGCTGTTCCCGTGTAAACCCGGATGGATCTCCGTGTCTCTTCGGTGACTTCCGTGACATCTTCGGTCACCTCCGTGTCTCTTCGGTGACCTCCGTGACATCTTCGGTCATCTCCGTGTCTCTTCGGTCACCTCCGTACCGTCAACGATCAGCATGTAGATATATAGAGTATGTACGGCATGTTATGGTATTCATCAGTGCATGAGTGACGCATTCAGCCGATGGGGGTGGTCGGTCAGCTTGGTAACGAAAAACGTAACATTGGTCACCCTCTCTACGACCCATTGTGTGTTGGGGCGTTGTTGTTGGGCCCATTCCAAGGGATCCACGGTGTCCAGATTCTCCAGCATCGCCTCTAGCGACGCCCGGTTAATGATGGTAAACGGTTGGTCAAATACCCGGATGTTACTGCTCGGGTAAAAATATCGGGCTTGGTCTGTGTCCTTATGCTGTAGCACATAGCCAAGCGCCAGATTCAACTTGAAGGCCGTAGTTTGATCGCTGAAGATGGCTTCCACGTAGCTGCGTAGACGGGCGAGGTCGGTCCGTCGGAAATTGTAGATATCTTGAATAGGGCGATGACGGTAGAAACAGTGCCGGATCATGGGCCAATGGCGCCGATAGATGTCACTCATTGGATGGTCTTCGTGTAACAGATCGCTAGGAACATTTATGGGTTCGTCCACAGTGTACTTTGTCCTCCACGTCGTACAAAATCTGGCCCAAGGTCTTGTCGTCGGAATTTGACTGTTGAATTAGGGCGACATCATGATCGGCCCTCGTGCGATGGGTGGGAGTTCTCCCTGTCTCGATATTGGTGCCTCCGGGCTCTTCTACCTGCAAACGTGGCTGCGGAACAGGGTGTCGTGTGCGTTGGTGTCGCAGCAACTGACTGGTCAGTTTGAAAAGCCGACCACATTCTTCGCATGGACGCTTGGGTACTTCATGGCGTGCACGTGCGTACATACTCTATATGTCTACATGCTGATCGTTGACTTGAGCTCAGTAAACACTTGTATACCTAATGTGACGGTTCGTTAAATAATAAAACATGGTGTTTGATATTTCAATTTGTTTTGCTGTGAACATACTAAACATGCCCAGGGCGGCTCCCCCAGCCTGGGTTTGATATAACATTGGGGACAATAAACTGTATGAACATTGCTGAACTTGTTGTTATTCACGACAACGGCTATCCGATTGTAAAATACAGAACATATATTGTATAATACAGGACATATATGGTACAATACAGGACAGATATGGTATAATACAGCACAGATTTGGTATAATACAGGGCATATACTGTATAATACAGGACAGATTTGGTATAATACAAAACATATATTGTATAATACAGCACAGATTTGGTATAATACAGGATAGATACTGTATAATACAGTACAGATTTGGTATAATACAAGAACATATATTGTATAATACAGGACAAATATGGTACAAAACAGGACAGATTTGGTATAATACAGGACAGATGTTGGCATAACACAGGACAGATATTGCATAATACAGCACAGATATGGTATATTACAGCACAGATATGGTACTAATGAGGGCAAATATTGGATAATACAGCACAGATTTGGTATAATACAGGACATATATGGTGCAATACAGGACAGATGTGCTATAACACAACAAAGATATGGTATAATGCGTGACAGATATGGATGGTCCATCTCTACCCCAAATACCTTCCTTCCCTGCCCCAAAATGTTCACTTTCGCTACTACTCCCACTGATGACGTCACCGATGACGTCACAGATGACGTGAACATCCCTCAAATTTGGATGTACCCCTCGAGAGCTACAAGATAACACCTCCCACGACACAATCGGACCAAGGATGGTCCATCTGGACACCAAATATCTTCCTGCACTGCCCCAAAATGGCCACTTGACTTACTACACCCAACTGCGCATGCGCAGATTGACGCGACTTGCATTTTTAAAACACGCCATTCTGACTCTACCCCACACAAGCTTCACTTTGACACCTTCCACGACCCATAGCGGTCCATCTCTACCCCAAACACACCCCCACATACCCCCAACATGCCTGCTTTCTATACTACGGGCCAGACTGCGCATGCGCAGAATATTGAAAACGGACGAACTATTAGTGCAGTCGGATGCTCCTCCACGAAGTTTCAAAACAGGAGCCTCATACGACATCATAGGATCGTAGGGCTCACTAGACCCCAAAACGTCACCCGTACATGGGCCCTAACACTCTACCCCCATAGCCATGCAGTATGAGCCTATGGGCCTACCCAGGCCTCAGTGGGCGCACTTCGAAATTTCACCGTTTCGCTCCAGGACCCTTCCATCGTGTTCCTAAATGACGAGACCGTGAAAACAAATCCAAACAGCCCATATCATTTGAACATGTATGTGAATTTCCCAGGTTGAACCTATACTTACATACTGTGGTATGGGACTATGATATCAGCTATGTTTCCCAAAAATTTCACCGATTCGCTCCGGGCCCTCCCATCGTCGTTCTAAATGACGAAACGAGAAAAACGAGACCCCACAACCCACATCACAATGAACGTGTGTGAATTTCCCGGGTTGAACCTATACCCCCATATAGCCAGTATGGACTATATGCAGACCTCGGTGACTTTTTCCAAAAATTTCACCGATTCGCTCTGGGACCCCTCCCATCGTGTTTTTCTTGGTGAGACGAGAAAAACGAGACCCCACAAGCCATAGTAACACCCACAGAAAAATTGACCACCCCTCCCCCCCATATAGCCAGTATGAGCCTATATACAGACCTCGGTGACTTTTCCCAAAAATTTCACCGATTCGCTCCGGGACCCTTCCCATTGTCATTTTCTTGGCGAAACGAGAAAAACGAGACCCCACAAGCCATAGTAAAGCCCACGAAAAAATTTGACCATCCTCATACCCCATACAGGCATTTTCCCTTATATTGTATAATACAGACCCCTATTGTAGGGGTAAAGTCCGTGTTCCGCTTTTTATAGTTTCGGGAAAAAATCCTAATTTTACATGCACCCACCCCCATTGACTTGATAGGCAGGTCCCAGTAAGCCCGGGGACCGATATTAGCCCTTTTGGCTAGGGTTGATAGGGGTTTTCCACTATTTTAGGGGTAAAGTCCGTATTCCGCTTTTTATAGTTTCGGGAAAAAATCCTAATTTTACATACACCCACCCCATTGACTTGATAGGCAGGTCCCAATAAGCCCAGGGACCGATATTAGCCCTTTTGGCTAGGGTTGATAGGTGTTTTCCCCTATTTTAGGGGTAAAGTCCGTGTTCCGCTTTTTATAGTTTCGGGAAAAAATCCTAATTTTACATACACCCACCCCATTGACTTGATAGGCAGGTCCCAATAAGCCCGGGGACCGATATTAGTCCTTTTGGCTAGGGTTGATAGGTGTTTTCCCCTATTTTAGGGGTAAAGTCCGTGTTCCGCTTTTTATAGTTTCGGGAAAAAATCCTAATTTTACATGCACCCACCCCATTGACTTGATAGGCAGGCCCCGATAAGCCCGGGACCGATATTAGCCCTTTTGTCCAGAGTTGATAGGGGTTTTCGCCTATTTTAGGGGTAAAGTCCGTGTTTCGCTTTTTATAGTTTCGGGAAAAAATCTTAATTTTACATGCACCCACCCATGACTGAATGGCCCTTCACGAATGCTTCACTTTGATACCTCACTCGACCCATTCGGTCCACTAGGGACCCACCGCAGTCACAAAACGTCTATTCCCATACTGTTTTTAGGCATTCCCCGTATACATCAACATTGGAAGTCACTTGGTTGAAATGGGACTACTTTCTGTCCGCGGAAGTGACGGCATCACCACCAGACCGCGGAAGAATACAATGGTTAAAGGTTGCCGGAACTATAGTGACCTTGAGCTGGTGGCGCCCCCTGGCGCCACAGACGCCACAGAGGTGAAAGGCGATGTGGCGTCCCCTATACCTTTAACCTGGAAAAAAGGGGACCAAGAGTTACCTCCCTGGAAAGCAATACTCGTCCCGTCTTCTCTCTACTACTAATGAGCTGTTTGACACTATAGCTGGTCATCTCAGGTCAATTGTTAAGTCTATTTGCCTAATCCTCGACAGACTACTATGCATAACTTAAACCCTACACAACATACATCTAATTCAGCGTGGATACCCATTCGGAACAATTAGTACTGTGGATATTAAATTATATCCCAATTTTACCCATTTTGGAACTCGTCTGACCCCATAATGACCTTAAATGCCCCAAATCAGGGATGTATCCTCTCCTACATTGATCCCTACCACACAAAGAACCAGTTTAATATGGGTGCCCATTTGTAACAAACAATGCCATCGAAACCTTTTTAAAGCGACCTTCTAATATCTCTGGAATGGCAGATCATTGACAGCAGAAACTTCGCGATTGCATAGCTTATCAAAGCTGGTCCTTTATCAGCTTATTTGCATAACCTTCCGAGCGGAAAATTGCTTTTTGCGCCTAAAAGTGCCAGAAAATAATTTTACTTCGCACAAAATAATTACTTCTAATTTTTGGCCTATTTTTGTGGAGAAAATTAAAAAAGTTTGAAAAATCTGACTTAAAAATCTGGAAAAAAGTGAATTTTTAGAATAGGACATCACTGTGACGTCATCAAGACGGCCAGCTTGAACTGTTTTACACATTCTGTTAAGGTTTGACCCCAAGATATATTGTGTAAAGTTTCAGCCACCTAGCCCATGCTGTTCTTTGAAAACTGATGTGCTAAACATGTTAAGCTGTACGTGCCACAATCTGCTTATATAATTCAGAGAAAATTGCGATTATATCTCGAAATCTGAGTGTGAGTGAGTTAGGGTTTAACGTCGAGTTCAGCACTATTTCGGTCATATTGCGACGATATAACTAACTACGATATGATTAGCTGAACATGTACGGCCATCATGTAGAGGAAATTAATCTTCCCCTTGTGGCAACAAACATGGTACAATTACAATACATATACGGGAAGTGGGAAGAGGTGCCGACATACTGACAGAGCCACATGAATTCATAGTAAAGTCTTCTGGTTCACCTATTCTAAAGTACATACCAAGAATCTAACGATTCGTGATGTGTTGTATCTCAGGTACGCTTTTATTGTACCTGTTCATGTGACAACTTGGATGACATGATCACACGATCACACGGCCCCTAGCACCGGCATAAGGGGTATTAGATACAAATCTAGAGAGCTATGATGGAAATGCTGATGCTCAACCTCATGCTGCTCACCCACTTGGGATGCTGTATGTATTTTCATATAAATGTCAAAATATATTTGACTATGGTATAGTTAAGTGTATTACATTTTTAGAAAGGCCAGTTCTTCTAGATTCGATTAGAACCGTAAATGAAAAATGACCAGTTTCGCCACCAGTGGTCAAAATTGACCGCTATATCCGAAAAAATGCAAATTTGAGCTAGACATCCATCCCTAGATTATGCAGCAAAGCACTGCGCATACATCTGGTATGGATGCCCGCTTCTAACAAAAAATGCCATCGGGACTTTTTTAAATCACATTTTCGACGTTCGGGCGGCCGACTAAAGGTAGTCTAGATATACAATGTCATTCGGATATCAGCTGTGCCGATACACCGTGTGTGTATGTAAGTGTATATTATACTAGTCGAAACTATTACCTACGGACTATATGCAAATGTATAATGTGTCAATTCTGCGCCGTTGGCACTGAAATTTACCTGTTGCAATGTTATAATTAGTGAGGGGTGTTTGATCTATGATTAATCAGTCAACGCTAGGGAAAATATTTACTCGACTCGGAGGACCACACAATACGCCACTCGGACCGGTGTCACGACATGAAATACCACGACCTAGTCTCTTGAGCATAGACTACTGGTCAACAAGTTTTATTTCCCTGTGTCTAAAACCTTCCCACTGTAAGAAATATTCAACTTCACACCCTGCATACCAAACGGCTGCTCCAACTTCCGCCGGAGGGTGAACTTCCGCCGGAGGGAAGAGCGTGAAAAATGGTAGGACAACTTGTTGGTTCCTCCGTTGATATGTCAGAATCATACACTATCAACAACATCACATTGTCTCAGTCGTTAGATGGTACGTTTATTTAACTAGCTGACGTGTTTTTGAGAACGGGATAATTCTAAATAGACAATTATATCCATTAGAAACCGAATCTAGAAACCTTTCTTAGAAAAAACTACATCAAATATGCATTTTATCTAATTAATCAAGAATATACCTACGATCGTTATGTAAAACGAGGTTGCCTTTTAATGGCAAGATGATATTTATATGTGAAAAGGAAGATTTTCGATGCTTTTAAGACGCATGAATATGACCTGTGTGGAAGTGCTGATACAACATACGGCGGAGTGAGATCTGACTACCGCCGGAGTCAATAATAATATGATACAGTTACCGCCGGAGTACCTAATTGGCACGGCGGAGCCGGGGGGAGGCTACGGAGGTTGAAGCCCCCCAATAATTTGAGCAGAAAAAAATAAATAAACACTAAACTAAAGTTTTGATAGTTTTCCAGAGAGAATGACAAATGTGATGCGGTAAAAGGTCTACTATTATCAGAATGCAGCAGAACGCAGCGTTTTGCATTTGTAAATTCGACAATTTGCTAGGTTGTCCGTCTGTATAAGTCTTATGAAGTTCTCAAAAATAAAACATGAAGGCTGAACCGAAAGTGTTGGATATCTTAAAGTTTTAAGAAATGGACAGGCCATGCAATCAAAAACATAACAGACGGGACTTAGTTCCGGATTGAACAACCTTTTACCTTAATCCAAAATAAGTTGAAAATAGGCTGTACTGTCTAGAAAGCACAATTTTAAATCCAGATTTAAGAATATCCTCGACCTACTAGAGAAGAAAGTTTGTTCCGTTAGTTCACTCTACAAAAGTTCTTCTAAGTCCAAATATTCCGTCAAAATGCAACAGGACATTATTTACTAAATATAAGTATAAAAATTTCAGGAGGGACCATACAAAAGTGATTAATTCCATTTCAAAAACCATTGTACTTTTTGTTGTACATCAGTCTAAAAAATATAGTCCTCGAAAGTGGGAAATAGCTGTCAAAATGCCGTAACGCGCCATTTCACGTTTAGATTTTCAAAAACAATTCCAGGAACCCTCACAGCTAAAATCTCAGGAGGGACCATACAAAAGTGATTAATTCCATTTCAAAAACCATTGTACTTCTTGTTGTACATCAGTCTAAAAAATATAGTTCTCGAAAGTGGGAAATAGCTGTCAAAATGCCGTAACGCGCCATTTCACGTTTAGATTTTCAAAAACAATTCCAGGAACCCTCACAGAAAAGCACAAAAACTAACAAAATACGAGCGATAACTGAGAGATGATTTGCGATTTTATCCATCGGAAATTGGCCAGAATGTGTCTCCGGCCGTCTAGAACCCCAGAGCTTCCGGGGCCTAGCCGGCCCCCAGTCTAACTAAAATCAGACCCAATCTAATCACTGTCGTTGGTGGGTCTAACCAAATCCTGTAGGGGTCGGTCTCCAGTGACCTCAAGTAATTGTAGGCCTGCCTTCACTGGTTGACGGAAGCTATGCGCTATTTTTAGTGAGAGGTCACTGGAGACAACTCGACATGATCTTTGCTCAGACCCTGACCCTCTTTGTGTTGACCTCAGGCCGCTGCTCAGCATATTAACTTTCGTCCAATCAGACACAACCGTAGGTGTTCAGCCGACCGTGACTCCGTCAAAAAAGCTGAATTTCGCTCTCTTTCAAAAGTGTTTTGACGTAATTTCTCATATTTGTTTCACAAATATAATTACATGGACTTTTCAGGTAAAGCTTCATCTTTCTGGTGAGGGGTAAATAAATGTTTCATTGGTAATGCAAGAGGGTGAAATCAATCGTCTTTTGTAGACCTATGCTGTCGATCAAGGCGTTCTCCCATTCGTTTAACATGGAGAAGGGATTCACTCTACTACTTCGTTTAAATCGAATTTTGACGTAATTTCCCAAAATCATAAATTACATTAATTTGTACCATAGGGAAGGTGATATATTGTAGAAACTTTGTAGGGGTAAATACGTTTGGGAACTTATATTTATTCAGATATAGCAGATTATAATCGGACCTCCCATCTCGAACCATGCTAAATTTGGACCGACTGGAGAGCCGTGAGCCGCGATGTCAGTGCACACCACGCCCGCGTCTGAGTTTATTGCACATGCCGTGGTGAATACTAGCTACGATATTTACCATTTCAGATTTATTTTCAGTCTTTATGTTATTATTGTCTCGTCACATTGTTCGCATCACTGCTTTGATCTTCACCATAGTGTAACGCTACCCTAGTGAGTTGCCACCTATCTTTATTACCTAATTTTTTGATAGATCGTGTAGTTTAAACAACTCAATAAACTGAGAAATTGTTATCTATTACAGAACTTCTTGTTCAGAAACGCTTAATGGTGCTCTAAATAAATGCCCTCAAAAGTGTTTGAGGGTTATCCGATACCTAGACTGTATCTGACCGATACACATTCGCAACATTCTCACGGCGTCAGATTGTATACCTCATACTGTCAGAAATATCGTTGTTTCATCAACAGTTTAGGGGGTTACAAACTCTGACACAGAGGAGAATGATTCGCCATAGAGACCGGAAAATTACAATGCTGAAGAGAACACCTATGCCAATACACGAGCTGGCACGACGGGGCGTAAATGTCGAGGATAAAATTAGTGATGATCATGGCTATGTCTGCATGGGTAACATATAGTAAAGTATAGTAAAGTGGGCTGATCTTGTAAACGCAATTAGAGATTAGATCCTCCGGCGGTAATCATATCTTCGAGACATGCTCCTCCGGCGGTATTTGTACCATACTAACATTGACCGAAGTAGATTGAACTATTTGAAACTACAAGCTATCACCCTGCTGTTAAGGAATTATTCTTCATATATCTATAACTTATTTGGCGGATGATACACAAATAGATGATTTTTTAAGCATCTAATCACTGTTATGTTGCAATATAGCTCTTAATGTCAGATAAAATGAATTGTAATTAAAAAATAATACAAGGACGAGTTGAAAATTTCACACGAATTGCTAGCACGTCCCCTTCTTCGAATAGTAAATACGAGCATAAACTCGTAAATACGAGAAAACTACCAAAAAAATGAAAAATCTGATCATACTTAGCTTCTCAAATTTGTAATTTCCCTCCGGCGGAAGTTGGAGCAGCCGTTTGGTATGCAGGGTGTGAACTTGGGCAGGAGTGACAAGTCACCTAGTCTCCCGTCAAAGCAACCGACAGCTTAAAGGAATTATATAGGAAATGTCGATCCGAACTGAGGATGGCTGGTTGTGGACTTCTATAACTTCGGCAATGTAAATCTCCCGTAGCCAAAACAGCAGAATTACACTTCACTGACTGGAAATAAGGAAGATGATCAATCAAGAACTAAATAGTCTTCAGCTCTTAATTCGTCCAAGTAAGGCCCATGTCTAACCCAGAAACTCTGGCTGTGATAGGTAAATTTAGGGTAAGGGGGCGTGGCAATAAAAAAAAAAAAAAATAGACCCCTTAGCCGATGTTTTCGGGCTAGGCCCATGTCGATCATTTTCTTTCACCGAAGGTATGGTGGGTCCGAAATGTCACACACTAAACGTAAAGCATTTTCGTCACACGTCCATTCCATTTTCATATTCTTGCAGATACTTCCAAAACACTCATCATTATGCTGAATCAGTAGGGAAGTAGACATCGATAGGAAAGTATTTTGAACATTATTGCTTATTTAATGGTTAAACAACAATGTACATAGATTACATAATTTGACCTAGATTATGCAACTGGACCAAAATTATTTGTTTGCCATTTCACCAACATGTGTCTGAAGACAACTTCTTTAAGAAGCTCATGGTGTGCAAGGAGGTATTCAGCTACCACCTGCCCACCGGTACATAAAGCAAATGTGTCAAATATATACGAGAGCGTCCCGTTACATTATCGACGAATTAGCAAAGTTGGTTCCTCTCAAAAAAACCCATGAGGAATGGCGCGTACCGTCTACCATCCAAAGTTTATCGGCTTTTTGCTCGGTTGAAAAAAAAATCGGAAAAATAAATTAAAATACTTTTGAACAGTGAAGGGTTAACACCTTGACTCCAAAGAGAGTAACAACTATTCCCCAGGAGGTAACTAACATTAGTGACTCATGTCTGGGAACCAATCAGTGGATATCCTATGGTTTCTCATATGGTCAGAGATACAATGAGGATATGCAATTCAACATCGAGGTCATAAATGTTCTCTCTCGGGTTCACACATGGTGAAATGCATGTTAAATGGTATTATGTGGATATAATGGAAATTGTACGAAAATTAAGTCCCCGGTTTCGAGCAGGTTAGGGCGATCCCGCTCTCTAAAATCTATCTAATTTGCATAATAATAGGCAAAATATCTGTCAGCTGTTGAAGCAACACTGATTGATTCTTCAAGTGGCAAATTAATTTTAGGACTAGGAACAAGGGATGGATTAATGCGCCTGAAGGTTTGAAGCATTGGTTAAGAAATCAAAAGTTCTTGAGCAAAAACGACCTTTTTACCTTCATTTTAGAGAGTGGAATCACCCGAAGAAGAAGCAAATGAAAAACAAAGCCACCGACTTTCATAAGAACTAGCCATTATATTGTACATGTAGAATCTACACATTAGCGAGAGACATGATACAGACAAAAGCACTATTTATCTGAAGCGGTATCCTACAATCAGTACATCTGATTTCAGTTTCAGGGACGGTTATATCGGTTTCACTAAAGTGAAAATTCCTCTCCCCACTCCCGTGAACCATCTGGTTCTTCCATATAGGAGAATGATAAGTTGACATTCCTCTTGTCATATGCCGTTGTCTAACAAAGCATTTTAGCATGCTCTCACTCTCATACACTGGGCATAACATACATTACAACACATATAAGGGAAGTGGGAAGAGGTGCCGACATACTGACAGAGCCACAGGACTTCACCGTATAGTCTTCCGGTTAACCTATCCTAAAGAACATATCAAGAATCTAACGATTCGTGATATGTGTTGTATCTCAGGTACGCTTTTATTGTATCTGTTTATGTGGTAACTTGGATGATATGACCACATGGCTCCTAGCATCAGCATAAGCGGTATTAGATACAAATCTAGAGAGCTATGATGGAAATGCTCTGACAACTCGTATATTGGTAATTGGTGAGCTGTTTCGCTGTGACAACTCGTACACTGGGGATTGGTGAGCTGTATCGTCGTCAGATGAAAATGACGGCATTTAACACAAAAGACTAGTCTGTAAGGCCCGATGTCGACCCAGTATCAACTTCCCACGAATGCCAACATATATCAAAGACCAAAAGGTCTGTACAGGGGTCGGGCTTTGACTTTCATCCCAGCTCCTTCCCGGGGTTAAGACCATGAAACGTGTTCGAGGTACTGCTACCAAGGTATAAAACATGGTTAAAATTCTTTGGTTTTTCTGGCGTCTCGACAGTGAGCATTTAAGTGAAAATCCCCCCCCCCCCCAAGACCTGAACCATTCAGTACTTCTGTAAAGGTGTAATGATAAATTGACATCCTCCTTATGTGCCAAGCCCACGGATGCGCAGTGCAAATTCATTGGCACATGATTGAAATTAGAACTCAAGTAAAAGGCTTATGAAATTCAGAAAACCACGTCGTTTCGAACAACACTACAGCATGATGGCAAAACTCGTGGTCTGGTCTCACGTATGTTTGTAGCTAATTTACGCGGACATTTTTTAATGGGCGATAGATGATTATTGAATGACGAACTAGACGCTTGTGTTTATCACATTCGACAAAATAAATCAATGCAGCTTAGGCAAATTTTCAAGTTTAGTATGAAGGTATCAAGTTTGTATGACTCTCGAGTGCTTAAACATTCAGAAGAATACTAGGATTAAAGGAATGCTTCATTCAATTCAAATATGCTTCTGTTGTGAAGGTGTGTACTTGAAAATAAAGTGTGCCAAATATTTCTTGCCAGTGAAGACTGGAAAGCTTTATTTTCTTCATTTCTTTGTCTTTTCCAGAGCATCTGGGCGCTGCCATTTTCCGGGCTAGGCTGACGTAATATGGTGCTCCGAGCACCAAAAAACGTCAAACTAACGTCATGCACATAGAATTCTAAATTACGTCAAAGAATAAGGCCTCCGATGTCATCATAACGAAATGAGCAGAAAACAGATGGAATATCGATTTTTATCTGAGCATACATTTAACACTGACCATATGAACACATTCCAATACTGTATTAGATCGTGAATGTTATTAAATTTGAACAATGAACAGCTCCTTTTGTGGAAGTCGTGTTGGGCAAATCTCCAAATGACGCTCTAATCCTCAATACGGCATCATCAGTTCTAGCAGCCAAATATGGCAGCACCCAAATGCTCGGGAGCAGGACACACAAATGAATAAAATAATACTTTTCCGTCTTAATTGGCAAGAGATATTTGATACACTTTATTTTAAAGTGAAAACTTTTACAATAGAAACGTGTTCGGATCGAGTGAAGCATTCCTTTAAAACTGTTGCCAAGCTGCGTTTCAATAATTTGTGGGGGAAATTTGGTTATCGGGTTTTCTCCAATACACTCCTCAGCAACTAGCCCTACAGAATTGCATGACATTAGTTAAGTCCTCGGTAGTCGAGAATAAGGGTGTCCTACAAACGGAAATTTCCCGAAACATACTTAAAGTGGCTTTCGCATAAGTAGTATACAAAGCGTAAATTGATAGAATAGCGCCTCACTGCGCATGCGCAGAACCTGGTGTGACGTCATAAGTGTGTAAAATGGGGCGGTGTGCGCATGCGTGATGTGTGGGAGGTGGGTACAAGATGGCCGCCATGTGGGAGGTGGGTACAAGATGGCCGCTATGTGGGAGGTGGGTACAAGATGGCCGCCATGTGGGATTGGCCGCCATGTGGGAGGTGGGTACAAGATGGCCGCGAGTGTCATGATGTGGGAGGTGGGTACAAGATGGCCGCCATGTGGGAGGTGGGTACAAGATGGCCGCCATGTGGGAGAGTGGGTACAAGATGGCCGCCATGCGGGAGGTGGGTACAAGATGGCCGCCATGTGGGGGAGGTGGGTACAAGATGGCCGCCATGTGGGAGGGTGGGTACAAGATGGCCGCCATGTGGGAGGTGGGTACAAGATGGCCGCCAGTGTCAGTGAGATGTGGGAGGTGGGTACAAGATGGCCGCGAGTAGTAAAATGTATAAAAGGAGTTAATTTTTAGGGAAAGGGTGTATTCAATCTGACTTACCTGACCTGACTTGATCAGCCAGCCAGCCCGTCAGTCCTCCTGCCTGCCTAGCCGCTTGTAATAAGACTTTTACACCGTAGCAGTTGCTCACCAGCCTGGAGCCCCTAGTCATGGCGTCATCATCATATTTAGAGAGGTTTGCACCGTCGCGCATGCGCAGAATCACCCTAATTCAATCTTCCACCCAGTGCATCAGATAGCCCTTCTCCTTACCTTCAATTTGATACCTCACTCGACCCCATTGGCTCATTTTTAAAACAATTTTTTGCTATAGGGTGATAATTTACACCCTTCACTGCCGCGCATGCGCAGAATGCCGATATTTCAATCTCATACCCAGTGCATCAGATAGCCCTTCTCCTCACCTTCAATTTGATACCTCACTCGACCCCATTGGCCCATTTTTAAAACAATTTTTTTTTTGCTATAGGGTGATAATTACACCCTTTTTTTTCGCTAATTTCACTAATTTCAAT